>JAFFST010053332.1:110441-123621 GCA_022414735.1 Noturus placidus
TCGTTCCACTTCATGATTGTGTCCCACCTGTTGTTGATTCTTCACAAAAAATTACACTTTTATATCTTTGAGGCCTGAAATGTGGCAAAAGGTCGAACAGTTCAAGGGGGCCGAATACTTTCGTAAGGCATCTATCTATCTATACATAGATAGATAGATAGATAGATAGATAGATAGAGATGTGTGTGTGTGTATGTGTGTATATATATATATATATGTGTGTGTGTGTGTGTGTGTGTATATATGTATGTATGCATGTGTGTGGTATCTCACAAACGTGAGTACACCCCTCAGCATCTTTGGAGGAGCACAAGGTCTCGAACATCCACCAGCTCTGTGATGTCGTCATGGAGGAGTGGAAGAGGACTCCAGTGGCAACCTGTGAAGCTCTGGTGAACTCCATGCCCAAGAGGGTTAAGGCAGTGCTGGAAAATAATGTTAGCCACACGAAATACTGACTCTTTGGACCAATTTAGACTTGTTCACTTAGGGGTGTACTCACTTTTGTTGTCAGTAGTTTAGACATTAATGTCTGTGTGTTGAGTTATTTTGAGGGGACAGCAAATTTACACTGTTACACAAGCTGTACACTCACTACTTTACATTGTAGCAAAGTGTCATTTCTTCAGTGTTGTTACATTAAAAGATATCATCAAATATTTACACAAATGTGAGGGGTGTACTCACTTTTTTGAGATACTATGTATGTGTGCATGTCAGTCAGTCATCACTGAGTTAAATAACAAGCATGTTTTAAATCTCTTGTATTTTTTCCCCTCTCGACTTCAGGATTATGCCCAGCACCGGTTTGATACATACTTCAAGATGAAAAAGCTCTTTGCCTAATCAACTGTTGGAGAATGTTTCTGGATGGATCAGAATTCGGATGAGCACATCCTTCTTTCATTCATTCCCTCCCTCCATTTGACTATTTTACTTTTGAAATGGTGAAAAGACCGTGAGCAGATCCAGCGATGAACAAGTGGTCAGTAATTTACTACTACATAATTTGCTTAACATTCGTCTACTGTCATTTTTCTCAAACTGTCTTGCTTGGTGCATAATACAGCAACAACCGCAGATATGGTGCATCCTTTTATCTAATTTAATCCAAGCACTTATGTATATGGTACATATTGTTATTTATTTTAATTTACTGTATTTTTGTTGACTTTTGACAATGAGGAACTTCCTGAATCATGACTGTAAACTGTATGTGTACAGTTAAGTGTGTACACAAACTGGCTCTCATTACAATTATTTCTATATTTCACACAATACTGTAACTTTGCCCATCATTTCTCGATATTCTCTGTGTGCAAGAATTAAGAAGCATGCAGCTGTCCTTGTGCATTAATGTGTATTCTGAGATAATATAAGGACCATACACACATTTCCGATAGCATGGACATGCATTAAAATGGATACATGCATCAAGTGGTACATTTTGTTTTATCTTGTAGATAAAACGAAACACAAGATATTTGAATTGAAGAAATTCTTGGCTTTTTGCCGTAAGTGACTGAGACTGTTAAAGCTTTAATCAGAAATGTGCAGGAAGTCTGGGGAGCAGGTGGGTGAATTTTACCCTCATACAGGCGTTAGTGGGCAGTTGGATATGAAACTCTGAGGACAAAGATAGGCAACATTCAGGGGTGGTTCTAGACCACTTTTTTTTATTTTTTTTTATTTATTCAGTTTATTTAATTTTTTTTAAAAAGGACATCGAGGAGACAGAGTTTGAGCCAGGTAAGAAATGATCAAGAATAGTGTGAATATATTCTACTGTTCTCACAGCTAAGAGCACTTTTATTGCTCATGCCCACAATTCAGTAGTAGTATTCCAGAAAATATTTTCATGCCTTCTGTTTCCCCTAAACTATTTGATGTTCAAATATGTCATTTTTTCGTCATGGTGATCCTTTAACAGGATAATTAAACCTAAAATGAAAGTCCTGACGTTATTTAGTCACTTTTCCGATTCTACGAACAATAATTAAAGGGGTCATGATTGTTTGATTTGTCAGTATGTTTGGAGAACCAACGCAGGCTGATGTTAGTTTTTGAATTGGGCTGTGCATGGTATGTTTAGATTTCTATAGATAAACAACTTTAAATTAGTCTTGTTTTTAATCCAAATTGTTAGTATTTATTCCTACAGGAAACTTGTAATCTATAACTCACTCTTATACCTTGTATGTCCTCTTTTTTTTAAAGTTTGAAAGTTTTGGTCACGGTTGCCTTTCATTATACAGACAAAAACCTATCTTCAATTATTTAATCTTTATTAAGGTTTGGAGAACTACATTTGGGTAAGTAAATAATGACCCAAATTAGATTTTTGTGGGTGAGCTATCCCTTTAACACGCTAAAATGAATAAAAGGTAGGTATCACGGCGCCAAAACGTCTTTTTGGGTTTTTTCTTCCCCCATTTCCTCTCCATTAGAACAACCTCAGTTTACGTGGATGTGTGCGTCGTCTCCCTTTCCCTGTACTTGTTGTACTCCTATCCTATTGCCTAAGCTAATGAAGAAGAATGTGGAGAGAGAAGTTGGGAGTAGTTTTTAATTTATGTTGGTCATGAATTTATAAAGAGGACTGATTACTATGGTTTGTTTCACCTGTGTATGTATATGTATGTATGTGTCTGTGTGTGTGTATATATATATATATATATATATATATATATATGTATATGTATATAAAATAGAGCAGTTTTGTTTCATCTTGCAATAGAGGAAGAGAGGCAGAGGAGTCAGGAAGGAAGGAACAGAGAAGAGAGGACTGCCTATGAAGCTTTAGGGAGATGAGGCAGAGACGACATAATTGCAGATAGAGAAGGACAGAGAGGAAACGTGAAGAGAGAGGAGGATGAGGCTGTATGTGAAATGCAGGCAGCAGCCTCTCTTGATTTGGGGAATAAGGTCCCAAACAATCTAAACTTTTAGTCATATCACATTGCATTTTAGATTTATGTAATTTGATTGGTTATTGATGTCAATAAAATTGTTACTTATGTTGCAAATTTATTTTTGAAGAAAACGAAGTAAAATTCATATTTAAAATAAATCACGTTTTGCCGACGAAGATTTTTGTTTTTTCTTTAGCGCCGAATAATTCTCCACACGTCAGTAAAAGAAGACGGCCTGTAATTTTATATCTTCAGTGAACGAAGGTGAAACCAATCAAACAGGGTTTACCGGAAAATACGTGGAAATACTCGTGTCCTATTGGCTGACAGTCTCTCAATTCTGCCAAATGCTCGCTCACAGTCAGTGTAAGGAAAAATGGATATACGTTGATATGATTTTGTTTGCTTATTAACCCTTTAAGGGAAAACTGACACCGTAACATCTTCTGATGCTGAGCAGGAAAGCAAGGTGTGTACATGTCAGTTCCGCTTTACGTGAACATATTAGCAGAGCATAAGGAAAGATAAAGTACTTTTGCAACCCTAAAATGATAGCTTAGCGGTGCCTCCCCTTGATACTAAACTAGCCTAGTTAGAAAAGCTC
The DNA here is from genome assembly GCA_022414735.1 of Noturus placidus. Lineage (NCBI taxonomy): Eukaryota > Metazoa > Chordata > Actinopteri > Siluriformes > Ictaluridae > Noturus > Noturus placidus. The sequence continues at coordinate 113,958 of JAFFST010053332.1, forward strand.
TATTTTATCGGTCTGGGAGTCCTACAAACCGTGACAACACCTGAGGCAAGTTTTATGATCAATCCAACTTTTTCTGATCACGTGCTACAATTACTGAGCGTTTCACTTTGTAGTGTAATTTTTGTAGGATTTGAAAGTAATGAGCGATCTGACTACTTCTTACATGCCGTAATCAGATTACAATTTTAATGTAGTAATTGGTAATCTGTAGTTTTTTTAAACTAACCCAAGACCTGGTAGCTGTGACCTGCATGTTGGGGAAACGGGATACCTTTTCGAGGTCACAATGAAATGGAGGTCCGCGATAATAAGGGTAGCGTCATATCCTTGTTGACCCAGTTTGGTCCTTTTTTGCAGAAGAACAAGCCCCTCATCCAACACTACGTGCCTCTCTAAGGCAAGTCAGAATGACATGATCACTTGCTGTTCACAAGAAGTGAGTGCACCAATAGTCCGAGAACTGGCAGAATCAAAGATGTATGCCATTATGGCAGATGAGGCAAGAGATGGGAAATCAGAACAATTGGCAATGTGTCTGACATGTCACAACTGAGGGTACTGTAAAGGAGAGACTCCTAGACCTGGAAGAACTGACCGGTTTTGATGCTTTGTCTATAACTGCTGAAATAGAAAAGGAACCACAAGAGAAGGGAATTGGCCATTTAAGTTCTGTTGCACAGACTTGTGATGGAGCTGCAGTCATGAGTGGGATGACTGGGGTGTTTGATCCAACTGAATTAATTTGTGTATCTACTGTATCAATCGTGTTGGGCATGCCAGGTACGTTCAGGAAACGCAGTGATGGAGAATTTGCCTGCCATCTTTGAATTCCTGTCAAACATTAGCACTCCCATTGCAGTAGTACTTAAATCAAAGATTTTCAGGTTCTCCTCTATGTACCTACTGATGGCGTTGCATGACCTACTATCAGTATCGGCAGGCTTTCACAAATATCTGCAGAAGGAAACCATTGATTTGGAGCAGGCAGTGGCACACAGATGCAGTATGGGATTGTCTTAAGGAGAATCCCATTAAAACAGTATACGTGTGACTATTTGAGCCGTACTGCAGAGTGAAAGACTGGTATCATTTAAATCTTTTATAAAATTTTTGTATCAACTTGGAGCCAATTTAAATATCTGTACTTTTCACTTACTATGTATATTATTTAATATAGTGGTCCTGATTTACAAAGAGTCACTAATTAGGCAATTTCCTCTTGCGTAACATCCTCACTGGGGGCTAAGGGTGATATCCTAGAACCGCTCCTGGCTATGTTTATTAACCTTGGGAGCTTGTGTGCCGTGGCTTGCTTACACGGCATGTTTACCATTTCTGTTTATTCAACTCAATTCTTAACATCTGGGGAACCAATTAATTTAGTCGTACCTGAGTGAGTATAAACAGAATAACAGCTGCAGGAGATGGGTGGGTTTAGGATAATTTAAAAAAAAAAAAAAAGGGTCTCACAGTTCTATAGCAAACCCCTGAAAGCGAAAGCATTTGTAGGGGCTTTTGAGCATTTTTGATGCTTCAGTTGTAATGAAAACTGTTCTGTTATTACAACGGTTTTTAACTGCTCTTAATTGTGGTGCTAAGTGATCTGGTAAGGGGCCTGCACTCAGATTTAACACCTGCAGGTTGGTACATCACATCTGGCAGTTTGTGTTTGTGTACCACAATTGTTTGAACATTAACCTGAAAGACTGGAAGTAAAATATTGAAATCAAGTATTATAAACATTTCTGGAACTTGGTGTATGAATGGTGGATACATTTCATACATATTTTTGTCTTCTTTTTTTCTTTTATTTGGTTAAGTGTCCAGTCTGCTTGCACTATATTTATGACTAAACAGCATGCTTTATTGTAGCTTACCAAGCTTGTGATCGGACCTTATCCAGTTTCTTATTTATAGTGTCTGTAGCTAAATGTTTAAACTTTTTTTTTTTTTTTTTTTTGCGTAGTGTGATTTTTATTTATTGACCTGTCAGTCATTCAAAGCAGATCAGTACTGAATCTGAACCAAATTTAAAACTATGAAAGCACTTAATAATCTGGACTCAAATACAAGCAAAATCCAGGTCACAAGAATCATTAGTATTCCGAATTTTGATTATCGTTATTTCCGTCCTTTTAGTATACCAGGTTTAGTGATTTTTCCGATGGAAGTTAATGCAGAATGGCTAATATGTACAAGTTGTATAAAATGCAAAGAATACTCTATACCCTGGGAGCAATTTCATACTGTGTGTTGGTGAGAGTTAGGCCCTACTCATTTCATGCCTCTCTCTTCTTGCTTTCCATCATTACGACTACTAATTATTTTAATACGTCTCATTTATGGCAGGCTTTAAACGACCATAACGGTATTGAGTTGGGTCCAGTTTTCACTTATGTATTATTTGTGTCTGGAAAATGCTTGTTTTGGTCTGTATACTCTGTGAATTATTTTCCTTTATAGGACACAGCAGCCATTGAACCTTTTACTACAAATAAAAATATTTGAAATCTAACCATTTGTGTAAATGTCATTTATGCTGCATGTCCATTAACAATCAGTCTAATTCATGTTTTGCATTCTATTAAAATAACTACACCAAAAGGAAAACTATTACATGGTCATAACATTCCAAGATGGTCCTAGACCGTATCAAGCCGAAAATGTCGCTTGAGGGCAAAATCGTCAAACAGCACCTGTCCTTTTTTGGACACGTTATGCGCGCAAATTCGCTGGAGACTTCAGTGATGCTGGGCAAAATGAGCAGGACGAGAAGAAGAGGACGGCAAAGAATACGCTGGCTTGACACAATCATATCGGCCACCAGCAAGACGATCGCAGAACTCAAAGTAATCGTCGAGGACAGGAACGCATGGAGAGGACAGATCCATAAAGTGGCCGAAAGTCGACTTCGACTAAATGGCTAATCATCATCATCATCAACATTCCCTACGGCTCCCTAAACTATGGAGCTGCTTAAAAGGCAAAATATTGTTAAAAATTTTTATTTTTATTTATAAAGAACATATCACAAGTTGCTGTACAATGTGTTGTTTAAACATATTGTTTTGTGATTATTCAGACAATTCACCTTCTAGCATTCACAAAGACTATGGGATTGAAGTATGTTTTGAGATTTTATTTAAAAAGGCACAGAAAAACATGGTTTGCTGGTAGATGGTTTCAGAGCATTGCTGCAGTGACCAGAAAATAGTCATGTTCCTGTTTTAGATGAGATCAACAAACGGTCAGCAGTAACTGGGAGCGAGACCTTAAGCACCTTTCAGAGTAGCCAAGGACACTAGGATGGATATCAGGACATGGGAGGCAGGTCAAGGAAGATCAGCAGGATTAATGTTAGACTTCATCCATCAAGCAGAGACGTGCTTTAAGGGCTTACAAAAAGTGAATCACATATATCTAATGAGATATAACAGACTACAAGGTACAGTTCACGCAGATTCGTATTCATTTATTTAATAGGTGGTAAAGCATGGTGATGGGGGTTTTAACTGTGTGATGGAAAGGACTAATATTGCACAGTTTGGGCCAGCCAGAGCCGAGAAGAACAGACAAAGCAGATGAAGTATCTGAAGATTGGAGTGTGTGCAGGTGAGCATGGAAGAAGAGGGTCAGATCTTTCCTCTCAGTGTTCAGGGTGTTTTTTTTTTATTTTTCTTGGGGGGGGGTCAGTCTTAAGAACTGCACTCAAACATGGCTATGTCTGGTCCTGTTTCAATCCGGTGCTATGGCAATGAGCTTCCTAAAATAGCTCTGCTCCTCCTACTTCAGCTCAATAACACACACCGTGCACTCCAGACTGAGCTGCACAATGAAAAGAAACCTTCAAAACAAACGGGCCTAGTTTACAAGAGAGACCAGAGGATTGTTTGAGTTTATTATGCTAACAACACTTAAAACCTTATTGGAGTCTGCCAAGTAATGAGTCTTCCAGTGATCACTTAAAATGCCACTTTTTGTTAATTATATGGACTAAAAGCAAAAAAGTAAGTGAAAGTTCTGATCAATCTTCTCTGGGTTGAGTCTAGAAGTATGGACACTCTCTGGGAGATTCTTTCAGTACTACTCCTCAGTCTATTCTCATGGATAAAGTACAGTTTCGACTATATTCAAAGACGTTTTGGGTTCAAGAGTGATTTAACGTGGGTTAGGCAGAATCTGAACAGATTTACAACGTGGAGTCATTCTAATGCCGATAAGATGAGGAGTATGCCTGATCGCAGCCAAACAGACCGATGGAAAATGGACCAGGAAGCTAGGACATATCGTTACCATGGAAATGGACCCATGTTTACCATCCAGACCAGCACATACAATTTCTATGTGAGTCTCTACACAAATATACTTAGAATTTGCTTTGATCTGACCACTTCGTGTCTAGAATCGATATACAGTGCATCCGGAAAGTATTCATTTTTTTCCAACATATGTTAACATGTTATTCCAAAATGGATTAAATTCATTATTTTCCTCAATATTCTACAAACAATACGCCATAATGACAACATGAAAGAAGTTTGTTTGAAATCTTTGCAAATTAATTAAAAATAAAAAAACAAAAAGAGTGTTTCACAATCCCGCCCATTATGAACTTCAAAGTTCTCATTCTGTATCTATAAATTTAACAACTTTGACTGTATGAATAATCAGATGTTTGCATTATTATGGCCGACATATCACCTTTGCTCAGAGTAATATATTTCATGCATCAGGTTGACGTGGAGAGACTGGCAGACTGTAGCGAGTACTTCAGGGCTCTGTGTAACTCCTGCATGAGAGAAAGTGCAGAGCGTCTAGTGAACCTGTCCCACGTGTCCTCCAGAGTGTTCCACAACCTCCTGCAGTTCTGCTTCCTACAAAGATTCTGTGTTCCCCATAATCTTCTAGAGGAGCATTTGCTTGTCAGCACATATCTGTTGGTCCCTGGTTTCACTCATTGCCTGCTGTCGTCTCTGTCCGAAATCCTCACTGAGCAAACGTTCCTGCATTACCTGCAGCTGGCTGAGGAGCTGAGCAGTGTTGAGCTCCATGAAACTGTGCTTATGTACCTGAGCACAAACCTTCTAGAGCTTCCTCACTTGAGCAGGAGCCTGGACCTCCACCTACAGCAGAAGATCCTTCAGATCCGGTCAAAGGGCTCACCTCGGCTGTGCTGCCTGAGGAAAGAGAATCTGATTTCACGAAACGTTCGAGAAACAGAGTCTGCAAGGAGGCTTTTCAGGCTGGATGAGGATGATGGGAAATGGAGCGCTGTTACAGATTTGCCATTTAGTGCAGATAAGTGGTGCTTCACCACAGCAGTCCTGTTTAACTACCTCTACCTCATTGGTGGGTTCCGGCAACATATGAAAAGGGGATATGAGTTCAAGATGGCCTCCTTCCGATATAATCCTTTAACAAATAAATGGGTATCGACGGCCCCTCTCATCAAGGTATGGAGTTAATTATGTTCAAATCACAGGAATGTAGGAACACCATATAAATTGTAAAGTGTGTAATGGTTACTGATGAAGGGCTGTGCGTGGCTTCTCTCAGCACAGGCGCCACTTCAGTGCAGCGGTGTGTGAGGGGCATATCTACGCTGTAGGGGGCTGGTATCTGGACTCCCTGGTGACTCCTGACTCCAGCACAGGAGTGTATACAGCAGTGGAGAGATATGACCCTTGGACAGACTCGTGGGCTTTTGTCTCTTCACTCCCTCTGTCAGACTTTCAGTTTACCCTTTCCCTCTCCCATGATTCCCCCCTCACCACCAGCCTAGGAACAAGCCTCTATGTGCTGGGGAACATCCAGAGAACTGGAGAGAAACTAGTACTACACTATGATACCACACAAGGTATGGCAACAGGTGACTTAATTAAAACATATTATAAAGTCAATTTTTTGTATTCAACATCCTGTTGACATCGCTTGAACTCTAAACAGATATCCACTTGGGTAGAAACATCTAGTGAACCTTTGTTCTGGACTGACACCGGAAGTCTGGTGGCCTGTTCTAGCTTATGAAATTTGATTTTTTTAAAAAATAATTTATACTAATATATTTATAATCTAAACACATTCCTTGTAGCACCCTAGAGTTCTTTGGATTTTTTTCCTTTTAGGGACCATCAAAGGTTAAATGGAGAACCCACATTTCCCTTTCTGAAAAGGTTGTAAGCAGAGCTACGTTAGAAAGGTGAAACCATTAACCATCCAAAGAACCCTTTGGTAACCTTTTTTTTTTTAATATATAATAAGGTAAATGTAAATTCCTGGGTTTGTTAGTCTAACACTCATGACAGATATGGTTCCTCAAGGGTTATTTGGGTAAATAAGGGTTCTTGGCTTTCTAAAGCAGTTTTATTTGGAATAGTGTCTGATATAGAATATTTATATGGGTTGGCACCCCATCCATAGTGTCCCTGGACCAAGTTCCCTGGACCCTATTCCTCAGCAACCCTGTGTAGAATAAGCAGTATGGTAGATGGATGGATAGATGGTTCAATATAAAACATTTTTATGGGTTTTCTGAGAGGAACAAACCAAATAATATTTTAGGATTCTTTGCCAAGAGTGTAGTTATTTATAACCACCAGGTTTTAACATAATAAGTTTTAAATATTCATTGATTCACTCCTTCACAATCTATAAAATAACTTTAATCCAATGCCATAACATTAATAACCATATATTCCACGTTACTGCTCTAAGGACCTTGGTTCAGTCCTGATCTTTGGCTTCCTCCCATCTCCAAAACTTTGCAGTAGGTGGATTGGGTATGAGTATGAGGATGTGTGAGTGGTTCCCTGTGATGGACAGGTGTCCCATCCCATTCAAGGTGTATTCCTGCCTCACACCCAGTGTCCCTGGGGTAGGCTCCGGATCTACCGTGACTCTGACCAGCATAAAATGGTTACTGAAGATGTATGAATGAATGATGAATGAAAATAATCTTGTCTTGCATACTCCTAAAACCTTCTTCTATTTCTCAGACTGCTGGAGTGAGTTGCTTCCTACCCTCACACGCATTGATGCAGATATGCCCAGCCTCTACTTCCTGGGATCCACCGACACGTTGATTGTGATTGGTGGAAACAATGTTGAAACCGTGGTCACATCATTCTGTGTGGAGACCCGGAAGTGGGGTCAGATCCGGAGCATGGAGAAGACTGCTTTAATCGGCCAAGGCACAGTGTTCGATGAAGAAGTCTACATGTCGGGAAATCAGGACATGATCTGTCGGCTAAACATTCACTCTCTGTCTCTGTCCATCCTTCCCTCACTTCCTGTCTGTACTTGCTATGAGAGCTTTTTTCATCTCCTTTTCTGAAATCATTTACAGTTGTGCAAACACAACACAGGTTTATCCAAAAATTTAAATCTTTATTAAATGTAGATGTGCAACAATTATTGGCACCCCTATGAATTCATATGAGAAATATATCTGAAGTATATTCCCATTGATATATCTTTTTTTTTTTTTAGTATTCCTGGGTGACTAGGAACAGGAAATTGTTCAACAATGACTTCCTGTTTTACAGGGGTATACATATGAGGTAACACACAGGCCAAATTCCCTTAGTCATTCAAAACAATGGGTAAGACCAAGGAATATAGCTGTGATGTGCAGCAAAAGGTTGTTGAGCTTCACAGAATGGGAAGTGGCTATAAGAAAATAGCACAAGCATTGAAAATGCCCATTTCTGCCATCAGAGCAATAATTAAGAAGTTCCAGTCAACTGGAAATGTTATGAATCAACCTAGAATTGGACGAGTGTGTATATCGTCTCAACACAATGTAAAGAGAAAGTAAGTCAGCAAGTCTCCAAAACTACAATCTGAAGTCACCGACATCACCACAAGTTGTTTGGAAGGGTTTCAAGAAAAAATCCTCTACTCTCATCCAAAAACAAACTCGAGCGTCTTCAGTTTGCTATAGACACTACTGGAACTTCAAATGGGATCAGGTTCTATGGTCAGATGAAACCAAAATAGAGCTTTCTGGCAATAAACACCAGAGGAGGTTTTGGAGCACACAGAGAGGTAGCCATATGGAAAAGTATTTCATGTCCACGGTTAAATATGGTGGTGGATCTTAAATGTTTTGGGGCTGTTTTGTGCCAGAGGACCTGGACATTTTGTTAGGATACATGGCATCATGGACTCAAATATCAAATATGAACAGATATTAGATGAAAACCTGACTACCTCTGCCAGAAAGCTTAACATGGACCATGGTTGGATCTTCCAGCAGGACAATGATACAAAACATACATCAAAATCAAAACAAAAATGGTTTACTGACCACAAAATCAAGATCCTGCCATGGCAATCCTAGTCCCCTGACCGGAACCCCATAGAAAACCTGTGGGGTGAACTGAAGAGGAGAGTCCACCTCGACATTTGAAGGACCTGGAGAGATTCTGTATGGAGGAATGGTCTCAGATTCCGTGCCATGTATTCTCTAACCTCATCAAGTATTATAGGAGAAGACTCAGCGCAGTTATCTTGGCAAACGGAGGTAGCACAAATATTTGACTAAAGGGTGCCAATAATTGTTGCACACCTATATTTAACAAAGATATTTTTTGATAAACCTGCTTTGTGTTTGTAATTGTTTGATATCCCTGAGGGCCTTCTTTCCTTATATGTCCCAAGGGTGCCAATATTAGTGGAGAGCACTGTATACCTTCCAGAGCCAGTGCATTTGGTAGTTTGCTAAATACCTTCTGGATTTGTCTACCTGTTTAGAGATGCTTTGAGAACACCTACTGGAATGAAATATTACTTGTGACCACCTGGTGGTTAAATAAAATCCTTTCATTTTCCAACCTCACAATATGTTTGCCAAGAGTGATTGTTTTACCTAATACACTGACATTCCTTATTAGCATACGGTACTGAGAATACATTTATTTATTCATTTTTGAATACACTACACAGCTAAGAATACATGGAAACTCCTGCACTTTTGGGGCTCTTCCTCCTGTGCTTTGCAGCAATACTGTGAGATTTGGGAGTGACTATGATTATATGGTATACTGGACTGTACAGTCATTAGCATAGTATGAGCCACATTGGTGTTTGGTTACAAACATTCACTCACACACACACACACACACACACACACACACATACAGAGTGAGCCAGAGAGCGCAGGACCAAGAAGATAGTGAGAAAGGCACAGAAGGTAGACGTAGCGAACGTGAGAGCCAGAAGACGGTAATTTGAGCATAAGTGGAAGGTGAATTTTCTCCCACAGACTCCTTGAGGCAATTTTTGATTTGAAGGTTATCAGGGTCAACCTGTGGTACAGAGCTGTTCTTCTAAAAAAAAAAAAAAACAAGAGGAACCTGAGCTACTCAGCCATTCTGATTTACTTCACCGGTGCACTGCTTTAACGCAAGGTAAAGCTGCTGTGTCATTCTATTATCTTTTTATAATTATTATTATTATTATTTCTATACATGAAGTGTCATATTTTGGGGATGTATTTTGTATTCTATTTTATATTATAATCTTAAATCAGGTGACAGTTATTTAGGTTTGGCACACAGTTAATTTCTGTTTAAATGTGGTGTAATTATGGATTTTATTTTATATAGTGGATGTCTAATTGCTGCAGAATCCATTTATATGACACATCTGGCTATTATTCCAG
>JAFFST010053332.1:127641-139140 GCA_022414735.1 Noturus placidus
TCCGTGTAGTGCAATGTTCAACTGCGCACAGGCCTTCCACTGCGTCTCCAGCTCTGATGCGAGGTTTTGGAAGTTCATGGTGCTGCAGCTTTGAGGACAGAAGGTGCATTTTCAGTTTAAAGGCATTAACTGAGCTGATCATATTGACCACGGATATGTCTTTTCCTTGTAGCTCCAAATTAATCTCATTTAACATGTTGGTCAGATCAGTTAAAATGCCACTGATCATCATTGAATTGGAGATTCTGCATGTTTAACAGCAAATAGAAACTCCCTTATCTCTGGACAGAGCTCTGGAAATCTCTGCAGGAATTTACCACTACTAATCCATCTCACATCAGTGTGTAGGAGCTCATGTGGTCACAGACCTCATTGCGGGTGCACTGTTCGTGGTGACTGATGTTAATGTGCACACTGGGAGCTGGGTTTGTCTTTAAAAGACTGAAAAAAGTTAACGCGGTGATTTCGCTCACTAGTCTTTAGCACTGGCGCGTTTAATCACACGCGTGGTGAGAAAAGACGAGATCTCAGACTGGCTGTCCTGTACATCAACGCGAAAATTTTTTTTTTTTTTAATTTAATGGCGATCTACCCGCTCTTCCTTTGTGATCGACCGGTGGATCGCGATCGACCTATTGTGCACCCCTGACATAAACCCATGCTATCTGGTGTACCTAATAAACCGACACACGTCTTCAGATTTTCAAACATTGTAATTCATAATAATAAGAGACATTTATCATCTTTAAAGAAATGTTACATTCAAACACATTTATTTTAAATCTGTTTCATTTAGTAAAGCTGTCTTGTAACGGTGTTTGTCTCTCTGTAGTGATCGTCTCACGGCTCAGACTCAGACGGTGTTGAGTGCTATCGTGTTTGCCACAGGACTGTGGTTCTGTCTGATTATGCTGCTGCGCTACACTCTGAAAGTTCTGCTCTCGTACCGCGGCTGGATCTTTGAGCCACATGGCAAAATGAGCATGTCTACCAAACTCTGGATAGTAAATACACACACACACACACACACACACACACACACACACAGTAATGAGAATTTCTTCTCTTTGGTTGTTTGAAGTAGATTTTTGCAAAGACGTCTTTGATTTAAATTTATGTTCACTGCTTTAGAGTCTGTTAAAGATATTTTCGAGGCGTCGGCCATTACTCTACAGTTTCCAGGGCTCTTTGCCTAGACTGCCTGTGCCAAGCATTGACGACACCATCCACAGGGTGAGAAGCTGCTCTTGGTTCATTCAGGCATTGGATCGAATAATTCTGCACTTTTTACAAATTTTGCAAAATCAAAACTTCTCTGCATGTTTCTTTCTCAGTATCTTGAGTCAGTCCGCCCCCTACTGGATGATGACCGATATAAACAGATGGAAATTGTGGCCAATGAGTTCAAAAAGGACCAGGCCCCCAAACTACAAAAATACCTTCATCTAAAGTCCTGGTGGGCCAATAATTATGTAAGTACTTTGAAATGTAAATTCTGATTAAAGTAACAGTTTGTAAATTTTGGAGCCATCTGCTGCTTGCAATGTGAATGGCAGTTGCATGGATGCCTACATGTTTGTTTTTAGTTAGCACCACAGTCTACCAGCTGACTGTGATGTGTGATATATATTTACCTGCTCAAAAATGTGACCTATATCGTAGGATTATATCAATGTGACAGGCTAATTTGTTGATGCTGTGAGCAGCCATGTTGATTTGAAATCAGCTCAGGGTGGAGTAGGAATTCTGAATGGGGGGGGGGTGCTTTCTTTTGAAAAATTCCTTAGTCAGAGCTTGGAAATTCAGAGTTACGAGTTTCAGTGGCACACAACAAATTTGCCGTATGCTGAGTGTCACTGTTCTGGCAGGGGGCGGGGCTAATTTCTGGATTTTAAAAAATTACACACGGAAACATATATATTGAAGAAATGCATCCGATCCGTTGCATGATAATATTAGGCAGTACATTTTGTTCTAAAATATTTTTTGATGATTATTATAAAACTAAAAAAAAAAAAAACATTTTTAAACGTTGCAAACTGCACCTTTAATTAACTGTACTTTGGATGTGTGTGAAAATGCATCATGACTCCATTGTGTGTCTGTATCAAGGTGAGTGACTGGTGGGAGGAGTACATCTACCTGAGGGGCCGGGGCCCAATCATGGTGAACAGCAACTTCTACACCATGGTGAGAAGAAGACCAAAACATAATTCATAAGCCTTGTTGTGATCTTTACAGCTATGCCATCTAACAGCTCTCGTCTGTGTGTGTCAGGATCTGCTGTATGTGATCCCCACTCACAGACAGGCATCACGGGCAGGAAACGTGGTCCATGCCATCCTGCAATATCGGCGCAAACTAGAAAGAGGAGAACATGCCCCGGTACACACACACACAAAATACCATAGATTACATGTCATCCAGTAGAGTTGGTATAGTGAGTTAATTGTGTCTAAATTTGACTCTGTTTTGTCCCGGCAGATGAGAGCTCTAGGGGTGGTACCCATGTGCTCGTATCAGTATGAGAGAATGTTTAACACCACTCGAATCCCCGGCATTGAAACAGGTAATGACCTGTGCTCTCAATATGTGTGAAAACCAATACTGCAGTCAGGTACAATCTTATCCAATCATGAAGAGGTTTTTCCACTCATCTGAAAAGCTTAATTACTTCTACTGAATGATGGGAAATCCCTGCCATATAAACACTGTATGAGTCATTAACGATGAGAATAATTAACATGGTTCCAGGGTCTAGAGGTTTAAACTGAGGTAAACACACCAGGACAGCATTATAAATAGGTGAAAGGTGATGGTCTTACCTCTAGCTCTAGGTAATGCTTGTTGTTTCTCTGTCCAGAATGAGAATATTCTTGTCCTCAAAAGTGTCCATTGTCCTTCAGGTGTAGGTTTATAGCTGATTCCTGACATGAGGGCTTTGCCCCCTTGACCCTTCACACATGCTTGTGAAGCTTCATTCATTCATTCATTAATCTTCAGTAATTGTTTTACTTGGTTAGGGTTGTGGAAACAATGAGCGCGAGGCAGGACTACATCCTGGTTTTGGTTTTTGGCTTTTCAGGTGCATCTGACTGTTCGCCATGTTTGGTGGATGAGTGGTAAAATTTCTTCATGATTGCACAGACACCAAAACTTACTACTATAACACATTCAACCAGACCTGGATTAAAAACAACAACAACAACAACATGATGTCCTATTCTACAATACTGTCTCCTCAGACTGTGTTCAGCACCTGAGGAACAGGAAGCACCTGGTTGTGTATCACAGAGGACGCTTTTTTAAGGTGTGGCTGTATTACGGTGGTCGTCATCTCTTGCCTGCGGAGTTGGAGCAGCAGTTTCAGCATATTCTCAATGATACCACAGAGCCTCAGCCTGGAGAACTCAAACTGGCCTCGCTCACTGCTGGGAAGAGGTAAACACAACACCCAGTCAAACTCAAAAACCATTTTCTTTTGAAGTCTGTAACCGCTTGTTTCCAGTCACGTTGCAGTCTATTCTAAAGAATAGAAATGTGTAAATCATGTCAATTATCAAACCTTAAGCCAGTTTTATTTGTCAATCGTCTGTACCAACATCCAAAGTGCTTTAGCATATTATTTAAACATATTCCCAAAACGCACCTCTGTAACACTCTTCTAGAGTCCCATGGGCCACAGCACGACAGAAGTACTTCCGTGACGGTGTAAATAAGACGTCTCTAGATACCATCGAGACGGCTGCGTTTTTCCTCACTCTGGACGATGAAGCACATGGATATGTTCCTGAAAATCCAAGGTCAATGGATCTCTATGCCAAGTCCCTACTGCACGGAAAGTGCTATGACAGGTATGGGTGGATTTGAGTGTTTGTGCTTTAGGCGTCACAGGATCTGAGTCATCTGGGTAAAAGGTCTCCCGCAGTCAGCATACTGTATTACATTAAGCGAGAGAGAATATATATTTATACACATAACACTGGATGACCTCTTGTGCAAGGTAGCAACACACGACAGCAAGTCTCCTCTCACTGCACTTCTTTCTCAGGTGGTTTGATAAATCCTTCACTCTTGTTGTCTACAAGAATGGTAAAATAGGGATGAATACTGAGCACTCCTGGGCAGACGCGCCCATTATTGGACACATGTGGGAAGTAAGTACGACAGCGTGATGTTTTGGCATGATAGCCAGAAAACATGAAAATGTTGACTTCACTGCTGGAAAAAAAAAAACCAATAGAAACCATAACAACAATTCTAATGGATTACACTACAAATACCATTACAACCATTAAAACCTTATTAAAACATTATTAGTCCTTAATGTTGTCCACTACACATAACCTGCCACCAATAGAAGGCAGCACATTACCAGTAGAGACCCACAGGGACCATTACAAACAATAAAATTCCCATTAAATCCATTACAAATTCTATGAGGGTTTCTATTATTTGTTTGTTTTTCCAGTAGGGTTGTTGTAGGGTTGACAAAATGGACCAAATATCCAGGAAATATTAGTTCTGGAAAAAGTGTACAGTAGATTAGGAAATTAAACCAGTGATTTAATACATTTTATAATTAATAATGTATTTCCTACTCAGCGGACATATATATATATTTACATTTATTCATTTAGCAGACACTTTTATCCAAAGCGACTTACAGATGAGAGCACACTCACACACCAATGGTAGCAGAGCTGCATGCAAGGTGCTAGCTTGCCATCGGGGGCAACTTAGGGTTCAGTGTCTTGCCCAAGGACACTTCGGCATGGGATCACCCGGGCCGGGATTCGAACCACCAACCCTACGATTAGTGGATTAGTGGACAACCCGCTCTACCGACTGAGCCACAGCCGCCCAACATATATAAATTTAAATCCTATCACATATAGTCTTCCTATTTTATTAGCATTTCACCATGGTGCAAATATCAATATATAATATGAATTTAGATTATTTGGAGCTAATGTACCTGTAGCCATTTCTTACCCTTTAGTCCTCAGGTTATTAGAGAATAGCCATCAATCTGAGAGGGCTAGTTAACCTAATGTTACCTAACTAAAAATAGCTAGCTATTAAACCTGGCTACTTGGTACACAATATGCACATACACTAGCCTAATATTAGTCAAACACTAATGTTAGTCTAAATGTTTGACATATAGTGCTTGGTTTTATTGACATAATATAATACTTAGCATTACTTTAGCTAGCTTGTTAGTAAACATCTAATTAGCAAAACTATTTGCTTAGCTGACAATGGTCACACAATGCTTTGTTTAGGTAGCTGACTAGTTAATATTAATGCTATGTATTCTGGTAAGCACATTTCTGTGTGTGTGTGTGTGTGTGTGTGTGTCTGAGGGTGCTAATAGACACTGTGGAAAAATATCTGTACTAAAAGGAGGAAGAAGCTTTATAAAATGACTAAATATAAGATTATGAGATATGGCCAGTGATTAACTGCTGATGGTAAAAATGTTCTCTGATATGTCTAGGATATTCTGGCTACTGACTTCCTCCACTTGGGTTACACTGAGGAGGGACACTGCAAAGGAGACATTAACAAAGGTCTGGCTCCACCAGCCAGGCTACACTGGGACATTCCAGCAGCGGTATATGATGAAAAACCTTATACAAGAGAACTAAAAGTGAAGAGAATGACAATTCAAGCCTGCTTTGCTGTAAGCTTTGACTCTCTCTCTGTCAGTGTCAGGAGATTATTGAGGTGTCGTACACAGTAGCCAAGGAGCTCGCTGATGATGTGGATTTCTGTGGCTGTGTATTCGATGAGTTTGGAAAAGGCTTGATCAAGAAATGCAAAACAAGCCCTGATGCTTTCATCCAACTAGCACTACAGCTCGCTCACTACAGGGTACAACACACACCTACATATACTGGTGCTTTCTCTGTAGTATTTGCAGTACAATACGGGTGACTTACTGGTTTCTATGTATTGCCTTCGGAGTAGGATAAAGGTGAGTTCTGTCTTACGTACGAGTCCTCCATGACCCGCATGTTCCGTGAGGGACGCACAGAGACCGTGCGCTCATGCACCATCGAATCCACAGCTTTTGTCCGAGCCATGGAGGACAAGACCTGCACGGTAAGACCACGGTAAATACTTCATTTAGGAGACTATAGACCTCATTCAAGACTATGTACCAGCAAATGATAGAAATCCAAAACACAAACATCAGTACTGTCTCACTAATTGTGCTGTTCCTTGAGCAGAACGATCAGCGTCTGGCGCTATTCCGAATCGCAGCGGAAAAACACCAGCAAATGTACCGTCTGGCCATGACAGGAGCCGGTATCGACCGCCATCTCTTCTGCCTCTACGTCGTCTCCAAATTACTGGATATAAAATCGCCCTTCCTCAACCAAGTACAAGAAGTGAAATAAAAGGATTTCATTTTCTTGTCAACCTGAATTGATTCAAATCCAGGGCTGAACGTGATTGTATGTCCTGCAGGTTCTTTCAGAGCCTTGGCGTCTCTCCACCAGCCAGACGCCACAGCAGCAGCTCAACCTTGTCGATATCCAGAAGTTTCCAAAATATGTTGGAGCAGGTGGTGGTTTTGGCCCTGTGAGTGTTTCGTTTACTGTTAACATGTCCTACGTGAATCTATCACAGTGTACGCGGTTGTCCAGAAGTCTTAAATTTTATTGTATAACTTTATTGAAACTCACATAGACTGTGACTGTCATGTGCTTGCAGGTTGCTGATGATGGATATGGAGTTTCTTATATTATCGTTGGGGAGAATCTCATCACATTCCACATCTCCAGCAAATTCTCTAGTCCAGAAACAGTAAGACCCCACACACACACACACACACACAGACACATATTATTCTTGTGAGGACCTGCCATTAACACTATTAATCAGTAGCACCTGGAATTTGCCATCACAGAAATTACACCATGAGATACAGAGGAGGCAGTGGTGGCTTGGAGGTTAAGGCTCTGGGTTACTGATCAGAAGGTCAGGGGTTCAAGCCTCAGCACTGCCAAGCTGCCACTGTTGGACTTGTTTTTTTTCCCCCCAAAGTATCTATACAGAACAAAACATGGCTGTCACTCTGTCCACAGGACGCACATCGATTTGGCCGGAACATTGGACAGGCCATGCTGGACATTAGAGCGCTGTTCAACCAGAAGGAGAAGGCCATGTGAAGACGATCAGATTACACACACACACACACACACACACTTTAAAACATTTCTTGCCATTTGAATGACCTGAATGACTCTATGGCTTAGAACATTTTGATGAAAATATTGTACAGACATTTTAACCGCATCTTAAATTTGTTTTTAATTGTATTTATCTTAATGAATCTCGATCAATCTAAGCATCAGAAAAATATAAACGTAGGGCTAAAATTTTTCGATAAAATCAAATAGTGGCATCAGGCCTACACAATACTTTGGCAGCTTTGCCTAACATACTGATAAAGAATCGATGTATAATTGTAAATATGTGTATGTTATTAAGCCACGTTGATTTCTCTAACAGGTGACAAAGTATAGGTTATAGGTTAGCGATCTACTATTTCCTTTATGCACACTTTATTAAATCATGGATGTTTGACACTTTCTATACTGAGCTGAACATGTCCTGATGTAAAGATTTCCCCCTACATATCAATATCAGCCTCAGATGCACTTTGCTTGCAAAGATAATAAAGGAGTTTTTTTCTTTTCTTCCTGAAACCAGTTCTTTGGAAAAAGTCATGTACTACGCTTAATTTGTTTTTTACACCATCCACTACTAGTTGAAGTCTCGTGCTGGAGTATTACTATGAAAAGAACAGCTTCATGCAATGATCTAAGATGGTATTATGTTTTTTCCCCCTCACACACAAACAGAAGCACACATTTCCAAGAAATTTAAAAAACATCAGATTTATTTAGGGGGCATAAAGATATATGTCGCTGTTGGTGAAGGAGAGAGAGACAGAGAGAGAGAGAGAGAGAGGGGGGGGATAACGGGGTTTTCATAAGAGAATATAAAAACTCAACTATATCTCAGAAGAATTTAATGACTTCTGTACGAAACAGTGAATGTTCTACAATATATAAACTGCATCTCCACTGTTTACATTCGCTGACAAAATGTCCACACACTGCCATTATGGGTAGACACGGTACACCTTGAAAAATATGGGACGGTTGTTTAATTACTTCTGATACTTTCAGCCCAAACCAGGCAACGCTCACTTTATTTTAATTAGTCCAGGGACATATCGTACAAAAGTGAAAATAGAAAAAAAAAAACCTCACTTTTCCTATCGCTCAACGTCCTGGCTACAGTCTGAACTACTGTTAGCACATGGGGCGTCAAAAGCAAAACAATATATATTGCTACAATGTACGCATGTCGGTGGGTCATCAGGAGTCGCCTGGAGCAGAATTTCCAATTGAAGAGGAGCAGAAGAGATTCATAATGAATCAACAGTATGAGATCATCATCATACTCTTCATTTACTGTAGAAGCTGCCTTAAAGTCGGGTGCTTCTGCAACATTTTGTAACAGAAAACGTATCGACACAACGAAAAAAAGAAAAAAACAAAAACTATGGATTTTAATTCCCTGTTACTCTTAAACTGTTAAGTGTGTCCATGTAGAATCTGCCGTAAGGTCATGGTGGGCAGGTGGTGTGTGTTTCTCTACGCTGTGGTGGTGCTGGAGCGTGCTAAAATGTTCAGGAGTTGTGGGCTCAGCTTTAGGACGTAGTTCCTGGGGTGGTGTTGACGTTCTGCGTGGCCACCTGGGGAGCGACCTCGATGATGCGGGGTTTGTCGATGATCCGAGCTGTTCGGTTGCCTTTCTCTACGATGCCGATGATCCAGGCCTGGTGGCCCTCGCCGTATTTTGGAGATTTGATCTCGGCGCAGAAGCGAGCAGCTTGTTCACGTGGAAGACAGATCAGCAGGCCTCCTGCGAGGGGGACGACGACGACAAGCAAGAAGAAGAAAAAAAAAGTGTGAACTGACAAGGATTAAGCCGATTTATACAGACAAACGTTGTTGAGAAAGTTAAGACTATCTGAGTCGGAGTTAAGACTGTAGTGTGTTGATATTATTGGCAAAATGACTACTTTGGCAATAATTTAGTCAATACGTTTACACACACTCAAATAATTTAACGATCCGGGAAATCTACATGCATCAGTTGTTAGTTTTAGGACTTTCTTTTTTTCTAAATATATAAAATGTGCAACCCTCTAATCCTACAGAAGTAAAAAGGTTGTGATGTAAAATTCAAACTTACCACCTCACTCTTTTTGTCAAATGTTCATTTGGTGGTATTTATGATTTGTAAATAATACTAACTTTAAAACGGTCATTATTTTAAACAAAAGGTATTTTTCAGAGTAAAAAAATGCGGTCATCGGACTCAAGTTTGACTGAAATATACTACACTAGCAGATTCCCGGTCTACATGCACAGAAAAACCTTATTATTGTGCTAAGTCCAGATCAAATTTCTTCAGTCAATAACAGTGTTCATCTGCTTTAGGACACACTATATGGCCAAACGTTTGTGGACCCGTCCATTACACCCATATGTGCTTTTAAACAATTCCGTTCCAGATTTAGTCCCCCTTTGCTGTTCTAGTAACGTCTATTCTTCAGGGGAATAGATTTTGGAGCGTGGCTGTGGGGATTGGTGTTCGCTCATGCACAAGAGCGTCAGTAAGGTCAGGTAGTGAGATGTTGGGTGAGGAGGTCTGTGGTGCAGTCAGTGTTCCAGTTCATCCCAAAGGTGTTCAGTGAGGTTGAGGTCAGGATTCTGTGCAGGACACAGGAGTTCCTCCACACCAACCTTAACACACCATGTCTTTATGGAGCTCGCTTTGTGCACAGGGGCATCGTCATGCTGGAACAGGCTTGGACCTCTTATTTCCAGAGAAATACAGCATGCAAAGACATCCTATACAATTCTGTGCTTCCAATATTGACACAACAGTTTGGTGAAGAACCACATATGGGTGTGATCATCAGCTGTCCACAAACATTTAGCCATATTGGTTAAAATATCTTCAAGATAACCATATACGTGTGTACGTAGAGACCGGCCAGATTGACTACGATTCAAAAACCCATTGCTTCAGAAAGACAAAAATGAAACTCAATCCATCTGAAAGCTCAAGATGTCTCACCTGAGGTCTCGGGGCAGGTGCCGTGCATTAAACCGAACATGTTCCCGCAGGCTTTGCTGACTGCGGCCATCTTGGCGAGGACGGGTAGGTTGTGGATGACGAAGGAGACCTCGCTGCGCTGCTGTCTCGCGAGGTTCTGAGCGTGACCCAAAATACCAAAGCCTGTTATGTCTGTGGCAGCGTGTGCGTTGAACGTGTGCATCAGACCTGCCGCTGTACACGGAGACACGGCGGAAGGAAAATGAGCGTCAGCGTGGATGCGTGTGAATGCTGGGATTTGTAAGTGTCCTTTACTGACCTGTTCTGTTGAGTCTGGCCATGTTCAACATAGCCTCCTGGTACGCTAGCTCCACATCCTCTTGTGTCACTACTAACTTGATCTTGTTCCATTTCTCTGGCTGAGACACACAGAGAAACACCACACAAATGTGACTCATTAGACTATTAGAGACACCACTTTATCAACTTGGACAAATTACAGACTCATGCGGATACCACTACTATTTAGACCTGGATACATTAGAGACCTAGATTGACTAAAAATGGTAAATGTGCAGTATGAATCAGTATCAAAATCTACTTTATTATTTAAGTTATAAAGTGCATTATCTGAATAATTTTCAGACGTCGTTCTCCTCAGAAAACATTCAAATCAGCCGGGGGCAAAACTTATGGATCAGTGGCTTCAACACTGCGCACTCGATTGCCCATCTAGGGACTCTAATAAGTATATCTACAGCAGGGGTGCACAATACGTCGATCGCGATCAACCGGTCGATCACAAAGGAAGTGCGCGTAGATCGCCATTCAAAAAAAAATAAAAAATTGTTCGCGTTGATGTACAGGACAGCCAGTCTGAGATCTCGTCTTTTCTCACCACGCGTGTGATTAAACGCGCCAGCGCTAAAGACTAGCAAGCGAAATCACCAAGTTAACTTTTTTCAGTCTTTTAAAGACAAACCCAGCTCCCAGTGTGCACATTAATATCAGTCCCCACGGACAGTGCACCCGCAATGAGGTCTGCGACCACATGAGCTCCTACACACTGACGTGAGATGGATTAGTAGGGGTAAGTTCCTGCAGAGATTTCCAGAGCTCTGTCCAGAGAAAGGGAGTTTCTACAGTGGTGTGAAAAAGTGTTTGCCCCAATCCTCATTTCCTGTTCCTTTGCATGTTTGTCACACTTAAGTGTTTCGGAACATCAAACC
Source organism: Noturus placidus (assembly GCA_022414735.1). Lineage (NCBI taxonomy): Eukaryota > Metazoa > Chordata > Actinopteri > Siluriformes > Ictaluridae > Noturus > Noturus placidus. The sequence goes on from JAFFST010053332.1 coordinate 139,026, forward strand.
AATTTAAACAATAGTCAAGGACAACACAAGTAAACACAAAATGCAATTTGTAAATGAAAAAAAAAAAAAAGTGATTGCCCCCCTAAACCTAATAACTGGTTGGGCCACCCTTAGC
>JAFFST010053332.1:145671-168673 GCA_022414735.1 Noturus placidus
TTTTGCAGACCACTGTGTGTATATATATATATATATATATATATATATATATATATATATTAGCCTTTTTGTCAGTATTAGCCAAAGGAGGATGTCCTCTAGGAGTTTTTAAATTTTATTTATTGGTGATATTGGTACCGACTGCTGGATTTTTGGTATCGTGACATCCCTGTATTAGAGATGAAATTGTATAAGAAAACATCCATCCATCCATCCATCTTCAACCGCTCACTCCTTCTCAGGGTCACGGGGAACCTGGAGCCTATCCCAGGAGGCATCGGGCACAAGGCGGGGTACACCCTGGACATGGTGCCAGTCCATCGCAGGGCACAATCACATACACTCTCACACACACATTCATACACTACGGACACTTTAGACACGCCATTCAGCCTAACATGCATGTCTTTGGGCTGGGGGAGGAAACCGGAGTATCCGGAGGAAACCCCCGACACACGGGGAGAACATGCAAACTCCACACACACATGGCCCTGGCGGGACTCGAACCCCGGACCCTGGAGGTGTGAGGCGAACGTGCTAACCACTAAACCACTAAGCAAACTTTTTTAAACAGGTATAAATGCTGATTGATTTAACTTGAGCGTGCACTGGCTTAAATTACGCTAACAGTTGCTTTGTCATTTGGGGAATAGAAACAAGCAAATTTGTCAGAATGTTAAACTGGGCAGGCGTAGATAAAATAAGTAAGTAAATGAAGTAAATGTAAATAAGTAAATGGCCATGCAAATCTCTATATAGTCAGTCCCTCCAGGATTTCACGATTTTGCCCTCGCAGGAATTAATGCAAAATCGAGAAACTCCACAATATTTAGAGAAACTTGCAATTTTTCTAAATTACCACAGCTTTTCCACAGACTTGGGCCAAGACGCGCGTTCAGCCGAAGCGACAAACATCAGTGAGTACGTTTACACGGACAGCAATAATCTAATTATTGACCTTATTCCTAATAAGACAATATTCTGATTAAGGTGTTTACATGAGTCTTTTAAAATACTCCTTACATATTCCTGTTTTACGTTATAGAACATAGATCGATTAACGGCACACGTCATTACGTCCCCACGCCACGCCGTTCCCATCAGAATTTCCCGTATTGACATACAGTTTGTCTTCATTATGGCACCGTATACATAAGTTCAGTTAATTATTCGTCATGCCATACATGCAAATAGACGACTGCTTGAAGATGTAGGCTGCGTCCCAAACCGCATACTTACCTGCTATATAGTAGCCGAAATACGTGTAATAATAGCCATGCTCTCTTGTTTGCCGTGAAACGGTTGAGCGCTGCCGTGTGTGTACGTGTCCTGTCGCAGAAGGCGGTGAAAACATCCACACGACGTGAATAGTGTGATGAAGGTGTGTACTTCACACAATAGGAATACTCCACACGCCTCAGCTTGACTTGTGTTTACTTCGAGTATGACTTTAGCCAGATTAAGGTCATCGAGTATCATCTTAATCGGGTTAATATCGGATCATTCTTGTCCATGTAAACATAGTGAATGAAATCAGTTTTGTGTAATTGCAATTTCACCAATTCAAGTAGTTTTCCACAAAAAACAAACCGCATCGCCGCAGAAAAAAAGCGAGCATTTTTTTGTCTGCAACAATCACCACAAAAATCCATGAAATCCTGTATGGACTGATTAGTGCATTAGTGGAAGGGCTAAATATCCATCCATCCATCTTCAACCGCTTACTCCTTTTCAGGGTCACGGGGAACCTGGAGCCTATCCCAGGAGGCATCGGGCACTATGGAGGGGTACACCCTGGACAGGGTGCCAGTCCATCGTAGGGCACAATCACATACACACACACATTCATACACTACGGACACTTTAGACACGCCAATCAGCCTAACATGCATGTCTTTGGACTGGGGGAGGAAACCGGAGTACCCGGAGGAAACCCCCGACACACGGGGAGAACATGCAAACTCCGCCCACACATGGCCCTGGCGGGACTCGAACCCTGGACCCTGGAGGTGTGAGGCGAACGTGCTAACCACTAAACCATTCAATAAACAAAAGACACACAAGGGGGGGAAAAAACCCGTTTCTGTTTTAAGCCACGCCCACATTCGGTTGAACTCCCGACACAGATGGAGGTTTTGTGTGTAAAATGGCATTTATATCAATATTTAATGAGCGAATGTTGTGAGATTAGAGTGTACACAGTGTTAAAATTCAGGAGGTCTGTTACATCTTGGATGTGTGTAAAGAAGTCGATTGAATGATGTGATGAACAGTGAAGTCCAGCCTCTAGTCTACTCCCCTTTAAAGAGGCGCGCTCACGCGCACACACACACACACACACACACACACACGCGCGCGCTACAAACAAACTTGCAAAGTGTGTGAAGAATACCAAAAACAATGGACCTCACTAGATCTTATTGCACTGTGTATAATTGTGTATAAATCTGTAGTGTAACGTTCAGGTCAGCTTTACATTAACTTTCTCTCTCTCACACACACTCACAAACTCTCACACACACACACACACACTCACTCACTCTCACACACACACACTCACTCTCACACACACACACACACACTCACTCACTCTCACACACACACACTCACTCTCACACACACACACTCACTCTCACACACACACACACTCAGCCCTGCAGTGACGTGAGGATGGACAACTTGCAGTGTGTCCCACTGCAGCAGACACTCATACACACTCCCTGCTCCACGCAGCATTAAAAAAAATACATTTATTACAACGTACACGAGTTTTCTGCACGTGCACTACACTATATATGTACGTGGATTTAAAAAAAAAAAAACAATAATAAAGCCCTGCGCGTGGGATAGAACTTTTATTTGTCTCGTGCAGGCCGGCTGGACTGTTTATAAAATGTCGGCGGCGGAAAATTTTAACCCTTAAAGCACCCCACGCCATTCGAGGTGTGCTACAACACTCATAATAACACAAAATACCGCACATTAATTACGTCCTGCGCCATTTTCACGCGTTGAGGCGCATTAGTGAGCGGCTAAAGGAGCTCTCCTTGCACTTTAAGCACTGTGCCACAGTTTTATTCCTACCCCATTTCCCCTTTAATTGTGCAGCTACGTTCCTGCTTACCGGTTTCGCTTTAGCGGCGCCTCCCGATAGAAGAAAAGGCAGCGCTCCCACAATGCAAAGCGGGCAAAACGGGCGCCTTTGGCAACCGCCTGACGAGAAATGAAACGCGGTTCAGGTCGTATTCTGCAGTGAATTAGTTATCATTCGCGACACGTACAGTAAGGTTTAGTGCTGACGAACAGAAGCATACCCTTTAAAGTCAGGTTCCCAGGCACACGGGTTGAGCTGAAGAGGAGTTACGGTAAATACTGTGGAGCACAAAGGGTCCTAATATGGCGCTTTGGCGCCATTACGTCCCCTTTAAAGAGTTTAAAGTGTGTCGACAGAAAGTCAAAAACGCTATGTACCTTTAATTGAGCTTTTTGTCCGCTGTTTATTAGGTTCAGGCGAACAGGTTGAGTGAGCGAGCAGTTCAACAACAACAACAACAACAACAACAACAACTATTACTACTTCAAAAAAAAAAACACAATCATATATAGTTTTAAAATAAAATCCTGCGTTATTTTTGGTTTCAGCTGTGTATATTTCATTTCGAATAAGATTTTATTGTTGTAGTAAATCCCAAAGAAACCCTTAATGATCTCAAAAACTTTTTTTTTTTTTTTTAATGAGAAACCTCAGCTAGACATATTAGGCAAATATACATATTTTTACAAATATTTACAAATATAAATTTTAGGCAAATATACATATATTTACTGACTGGGCCTTAGGGCTTTTTGAACATAAAATGTATTATAATATATAGATTAGTAACATTTGAACTTGTTTCCACTTAGATTCACATCCTACTTGTTTTGAAATGGTTTTTGTGCTTAAACCCATTCAATTAATGTGGTAGAAATGGGCATATAAGAACTAAATACTAACTTAATTGTTCCAATTATCTTCAACAAGGTAATGTCAATTTAAAAAAAAAAAATCCTTTGTATCCCTGACTACACGTGGGTGCGTCCTAAATCACAGACTTATGCAGGATTGTATGGCATTTTGTAGTATAAGTAGTGTAATATTGATGCACTCATTCAACTGGGAAAAAAAGTGAAGTGTGGAATGATGGACACTTACGTAGCGGATTGGGAATGGCTATATCAGGCACTATGCTCCTTAAAGGGTCACGAAACCTCTTTCTTTCAGCTCAAGTCTCCTTCTCAATGTTTTTGAAAAATTCAGCTTAAATGGGTGTGGATGACTGTGCGAAGAAGAGAGGGGGAGGAAGAGCCTTCAGAACACTCACAATAAAGTTGGACAGTGACAAAAAGTTTGCAGTGGGAGCAGTACGAAGGGCTATGACGAGACAGAGGACTTCTCTCCTCCTGAATCCCCAGGGCTAAATGGAGACACAATGGATAGCACTGCAGGTCCTCTGCCCTATCTATTTGAACCATTAGCCCCTGACGTGCCTATGGAGGAAAACAAAACAAAACCGGAGGCAGCGAACATGGGAGAAGTGTCGGAATGGTAGTTAGCTAATAGGCTCAAGTTTTTTACAGATAAAAAGGCGAAGGCTCTTCCTTTCAACGTGAACTCTCATTACATAGTTTTGCTTTATGCGGTTTAATTAGCTCAAAAGGCAAGTAAAACTGTCATGGTTAAAAATTAGACACATACCTCATTTGAAGGGATGGAAAAGTACTCGGAACTGAGTTCCACATCATTGTGCAGATGCAAACTGCTTTCATGAGCAAGTCTGAAGGCCACCTTTCTCCAGTAGTTCTCATAGTTCTCCCGAGACAACACACTTGAACTCTTACACCACTGAAACAAACACCCACAACCCATTTGAACGCCATCTGTAGGAAAGCACCACATGATGTCATGACTAATTAAGAGACAGCATCTTCTCATAGGATAAGAACACACAGGCTCATGAATAATTATGAGACACCGACACGCCATCGATGTACTATAGTACATTGATATGTCACTGCCTGTGACGTGTGACACGACGAGATTTTAAACCCAGAATACAAAAATAGCGGGAAAAACTTTTCTCCTACAAGTAAAATGAACGTATGCTAAGATTGTCTTTTATGACACAAACACGTCTGTTAAAATCTCAGAAAATGTGGCTTAGTGTTTCATGACGCTTTAAATGTTTACATTGCCAGCAGCCATAGCTACAACCACTTACTTACTATGCTGATTTTAAATTGTACAAGCAAAATTCACTTGCGAAGACAATTACGCCTCCATCTGACGGTGACTGACATCTTATTGGGCATAAAAGGAAACATTAACATAAACAGTAAAATGTATCAATTAATTTTTGTTATCTGTTTAGATTTTTCACTAATGCTAGGGTCATCGCATTACGTAACCTGCTCTCGATCATGAAACAGCATATCCTTCCGGTTAGTACAATAACGAAAGTGTGCCATTTGAGAAGATACTACCCTTCTAAAATGTATACACTAGACGGCAGAGTGTATAGTGCATAGTATAAGTGTATAGTGTATAGTATGTCTCTTGGGACACAACTTGTTCTTCACAGACCCTACCTATTTATGATAATAAGCAAACTACAGTCATGGCAAAAAGTTGGCGATCACTATACTATATATTTATTATACGTATATGTAAAGTGATCGCCAACTTTTGGTCATGACTGTAAAGACCTGAACTGAAGTCTCTGTACCCTCTTAGCCTTATTTACTTTATCTGTTAATGTGATATTTATATAGTTGTTTTTGTGTGTAAAGATTTGTGCATTGATACTTTAAAGATCTGCACTTCCCCAAACTAGTGTAATCCCAAGTCTCACCTTTGCTTCAGTGGATCTGATTATAAAATTAGATTTACTGCTGCTGTAATCATAAAGACTGTCCTGTGCTCACCCCAGGACTCTTATTCACAATTTCCTCTAAGTGAAAATCCGTGCAATACACGACTCTTTGCGTTTTATTTTCTACACATGTTTACTGTAATAATTTATAACCCGACTGTCTATTTTCACCGTGAAGAGCATGAGATCCCTTTTGAGTCTGTTTCCTCTCAAGGTTCCTTCCTCATGTCGACTCAGTGAGTTTTTCCTTACCAATCTACCCACTGAGTTGCTCATTAGGAATCTAATTCTACATCTGTATTTCTGTAAAGCTGCTTTATGATTACTACTGTTTAGTTTCTGTAATGAAATGAAATCCACACCAACCAGGTTTATCTACTGCTTAACCTTATATAATGTGAGAAGTTGGGCGCCTTGCCTTTTCTCAAAGAAAATACAGTAAAGTTTACACCAATCAGCAATAACATTAAAACCACTGACAATTGACATTATCTCAGAGGATCCCAAACTTTTCCAGGGCAAGGCCCCCCAAATGGCATTAACATTTGACCGAGGCCCACCTTTTGCAAGATGTCTTTAAAACACATTAAAAATGCAGACTTCTGAATATATCCCCTTTTTTTTTATTAATAATTACATCTTATATATTTACATTACATTACATTAGGAATTGATTGTGTGTATGTGTGTGTGTGTGTGTGTGGTTGTCTGAGGGCCGCGGACCCCACTTTGAAAACCACTGGATTATCTCATTGCAATGGCACTTGTCAAGGGTTGGGATGTATTAGGCAACAAGTGAACAGTCTGTTCTCAAAGTTGATGTGTTGGAAGCAGGAAAAATGGGCAAGTGAAAGCATCTGAGTGTCTTTGACAGTGGCCAAAAATTGTGACTGGTTCAGGGCATCTCCAAAATATCAGGTCTTGTGAGCTGTTCCTGGTTTGCAGTAGTTAGTACCTACCAAATGTGGTTGAAGGAAGGACAACCGGAGAACAGCTGCAGAGCACAAATTTCAGAATGTTAACGTTGGCTATGATAGGAATATGCCAGAGAACGCAGTTCATTGCAGCTTGCTGTGCATGGGTCTGCGTAGTCAAGGGCCCATGCTGATCCCTGTCCAATTCTGAAAGTGCCTACAATGGCCATGTGAGCATCAGAACTGGCCATAGAGCAATAGAAGAAGGTGGCCTGGTCTGATGAATCACGTTTTCTTTTAAATCATGTGGACAGCCAGGGGTGTGTGTGTGTGTGTGTGTGTGTGTGTGTGTGTGTGTGTGTGTGTCGCTTACCTGAGGAAGAGATTACACCAGGATGCTCTATGGAAGAAGGCCGTGTGATGCTCTGGACAATGTCCTACTGGGAAACCTTGTATCCTGACATTCATGTGGATGTTACTTTGACACGTATCACCTACCTAAACATTGTTGCAGACCAAGTACACCCCTTCATGGCAACGGTATTCCCTAATGGCAGTGGCCTTTTTCAGCAGGATAATGTGCTCTGCTACACTGTAAAAATGATTCAGGAACAGTTTGAGGAACATGACCAAGAGTGTTGACTTGGCCTCCAAATTCCCCAGATCTCAATCTGATCAAGCATCTATTGTATGTGTTGGACAAACAAGTCTAATCCATGGAGGTCCAACCTCACATCTTACAGAACTTAAAGGATCTTCTGCTGACGACTTAGTGCCAGATACCACTGCACACCTTCAGAGGTCTTGTGGAGTTCATACCTCCACGGGTCGGAGCTGTTTAGTGGCACAAGGTGGTTTTAATGTTATGCCCGATTGTTATATAGACGTTAAAAGATAATAATAAAACCCTCAAAGTCAAGGTTATTTTTCTGACAGATTTAAACAACTTGACATCTGACAATCTGTGCACATAGTACAATAAACAATGAAGAGTTTTAAGTGAGTGAATTTTAAATCCATGTGACTAAGATGTGGGACATAATTCACACAATTGTGCACATTACATAAATACATCCTCTTACACTGGGAGAAATTTAGCACACGTTATTAGGCACAGCTCTTGGTGTTACAGTACTCATACACTGTCTACTGTGCAAAGAGGATGTTACAAACTCTAGCAGAAAATGGTACAATATAGATTACGTCAACTCTTATAACAGTGGAGTAAAATGCTCATTAGAAGAATGTTGGACATTTGGGATGTACCAATCCGATGCTGTGTACCGATATCAGGGCTGATACTAATCTGAAATGCTAGACTGGTATCAGATTAGATTTGAAATATTTGCCAATCTGATCCATGGACAATTTTGTGATCTTGTGCTTGGACATAGGATACAGCTCGTCATAAACAAACCCACCATCACACCTCTGATGTTTCCCATAACAGAATCTTGCAGAGTCGACTCTTATATCAATCTCCTAAAAGGATCCATTTGGATTGGTGCATCCCCTACTGCAGAGGATTTTACTTCATACAGCAGAATGAATTAAAGGCACACAGTCATAAATTTCTTAACATCAGAGCTTGGATTGCTGAAGTGCTTCAATTAGGTTAAAGGAAGTAAAAACACATCATACATTATGCCACCGACTCAACATACTGTCATTCACACACATTTAAAACCACACAATTTAACAAGAAGCATTTGTATTGAAACATAAAAATATAATCAGTGTATGTAGGGAAGTCAGAGAGTTCAGAGACGGAGGTTTCTGTTGGCACAAATTTCTTCTGCCTAAATACTTTGAGCCCTTGCACAAAGTACAAATGAACTCGAGGCCTTTGATAACACTTGCAATAACATGGTGCAGTCCAAACTGCTTGATCTCCATGAGAAAAAAGGAGTCATCTTAAGTATTTTGCACAGCTACCTGACAATCAGCACCTACAGCAAAGAGCAGAAAGCATGTGAACATGACATAAATCATACACTGGCTTAAAAGACAACAACAACTATTATTATTATTATTATTATTATTATTATTATTATTATTATTACTTCTACTACTACGACTACTACGATTATTATTATTTTTTTAATACTACTACTACTACGATTATTATTATTATTATTATTATTATTATTATTATTATTATTATTATTATTATTATTATTGTTATTCTGTTTAGCAGATGTCACTGTTTCATTATTAGTTAAGTAAAAAATAAAAGAAGAAAAATATATTTTTAGATTTTTTTCAGGAATGTGACAGAAGTTTTCCAAATGTCTAAAGAAAACGTCAACATGATGGACTGTTAAAATATAAAAGTAAAGAAGGTCACCCTTAAAAATCAAATACATTTCACATGTTCAATCATATGTTGTTCGCATGTGCGAGAGGGGGGGGCACATATGAAAATAAATGAATCATGTGAAAAAAAAAATCCCATGTGAATACTGAAAATCGCATGAGAATACAACTATAGTAAATTAATAAAATCACAGTAAAGTCCAGAAATCATGTGAATCACAAGTGAAACATTGATGTGAAAATAACACTTAAATGAATCATCTGGGGGGAAAAATCATCAGTAAAATCAAACGAATTCTGAATTCAAAAATCACCTGTGAAAACATACAAATCAAATGAAAAATAAAATAAATAAATCGTCAAAAAATCACATGAAAATAAATGAATCATATGTATAATGTGAAAAGAAATGTATCAAGTGAAGAGAAATCACGTAGAAAAAAAACATGAATGTGTGAAAAGTCCACATGTAAAACATAACATAAAAATGTCTAAAAATAAATAAATAAACAAACAAAAAAAACATAACAAAAACGCACTTCCTTTTAAAATTGAAGTAAATGTGATTTTGTTGTATAGCACAATAATTTAGTTATTTATAAGTAACTATCTATGGTACAAATACCATATAAGTGATCATCAAATACAGCAATTAATACCAGACATTTAAACTAGATACATAAAAAAAATCAGTTGACCTCTGAGAATTTTTTTACAATGTCATAACAACCAAACGATTGAACAAACACTTCCAGGCTTCCACCTTCCACTGTATGCTGCAACACCATGTTTGTGCACACGGTTTGTTCCTTCAAGCCTTTCTGTTAAACTCTGTACCTGTTATGTATGTACATGTCCTACTGATCTCATCACAGTCTGTAGACGTCTCCGCTGTTCAATCACACACAATACAGCACATTATAATTAATAACAAACAGGTCATAAACAAACTGCAAAAGCCATAGGAGAAGATTACGCACAGGTTCACAGACCTCTTTTTAAGCGCCGTCGAGCCAGTTTGATTTGGTCTTGAAGGATTTGGACCCAGTCTCGTGGCCCAGGAAGCTTCTCGATCCTGTTTGCCGTGCAGTATTTTTCTGTGAACACTACACTCAGACAGCGGTGTGAAACTAAGATATCAGGTGAAGGCAGTATACAGTATTACATAACACATCAATCCACTAACAAAATGATGGTAATGGTGCACTGGTCAACAATTTGTATTGTATTTACTGCTTTGACAAGTGTTTCACATAGAATGAAATGAAATGTTAACTAGATGTCTACTTAACTAACGTGGATACATGTCATTGGTCACTGTATATTCTGGTAGGCGGGGCTTAGGGCATGGATGGGAAGTTCAGCACAATGTTTTTGGAATGTTAGGGTCCACGGTGGCTTAGTGGTTAGCACGTCCGCCTCACACCTCCAGGGTCCGGGGTTCGAGTCCCGCCAGGGCCATGTGTGTGCGGAGTTTGCATGTTCTCCCCGTGTGTCGGGGGTTTCCCCCGTGTGTCGGGGTTTCCTCCGGGTACTCCGGTTTCCTCCCCTAGTCCAAAGACATGCATGTTAGGCTGATTGGCGTGTCTAAAGTGTCCGTAGTGTATGAATGTGTGTGTGAGTGTGTATGTGATTGTGCCCTGTGATGGACTGGCACCCTGTCCAGGGTGTACCCTGCCTGGTGCCCGATGCCTCCTGGGATAGGCTCCAGGTTCCCCGTGACCCTGAAAAGGAGTAAGCGGTTGAAGATGGATGGATGGATGGATGGGTCCAGATTCTATTTGAAACACCTCCTGTTTAAATATCTCACTAACAACACATCATATAATTTCTGCAGCACCCATGAATAAGTTTGGTATTTTCCCCCCTGTTTTTAAAAACTATTCTATTGTATGTTCTATTGTGAATAACATTTGGGCTTATGAGATTTGGTGATCATTGCATTCTGTTTATATTTACATTTATGTACATTTTAAACAGTGTCCCAACTGTTTTGGAATTGGGTTTGTATATCACAGTGACGTTAACCTCTTGAATCTGATTGGTCAGAAGGTGTTGATTAATGTTCTATTACAACAGTTCTGACAGTAGTGATAGCTTTAATTCAAATAACAGGTTTACTGTTTATTAATGCACTTGTTCCATCCATCCATCCATCCATCCATCCATCCATCCATCCATCCATTTTCTCTACTGCTTATCCTACAGGGTCTTGGGGAACCTCTAGCCTTTCCCAGGGAGCATGGGGCGCAAGGCATGGTACACCCTGGATGGGGTGCTTGTCCATCACAGGGCCATGGGCGTAACCACGCAGTCTTTGGGGGGGTCGTGACCCACTCAATGTTGAGGAAATACCAATCTGTCCCCCCCAATATACAGGAGAAAATATTTTCTATATGTTGGAAAATATTTTCTATATGGATCTGTCTTTTCTTCATCTATTCTATTTACTTTTTTTTATCTATTTATTTTTTTATATTCTTTTTTAATATATTCACGTTTGTTAGGGAAAATATGCCCCCCCCCCACCTCCAATTGTACACTTGGTTTCGTCCATACTCAATGCTAGTTCGGTGATGTATTTTAGCAGCTCGGTCGGTGATGTATTTTAGCAGTTTCCCCATGCTGTGGGAGCTTCTGTCACTCAGAAACCACGTGAATTCAAACAGTAACTGTAATCCTAAAACTATGTTCTACACATACAAAATTTCAGTATAAAATTTTGAAAATTTGGCTGCGCGCACGGAGGGTGGGGGCGCTAGGGGTGGGTTAGCGCTTGGACCCCCCCAATGTCCAAGCGCTTGGACCCCCCCCCAATGTCCATAACATGGTTACGCCCTTGCACAGGGCACAATCCCATACACATACACACATTCATACACTATGGATATGCCAATCAGCCTACGATGCATGTCTTTGGACTGGGGGAGGAAACCGGAGTACCCGAAGAAAACCCCCACAGCACGGGGAGAACATGCAAACTCTACACACACAGGGCAGCAGTGGGAATCGAACCTCCAACCCTGGAGGTGTAAAGCACTTGCTGTAATAAATTATAATTTCTAGAAGATATGTTGTTTTTATACATTCTACAACGTGATGTTTCTTTCACATTTATGGTAGGAGTCTCTCTGTTCTTCAGAGCCCTTTTCTGGTTCTTCTATAACATTACAAGCTGCAAAGTTTTGTCTTATTCATTTCAAAAGACAGAAAAAGTGAGGCTGGTGAGGGAGCGATCACTTATATCTGCTCTAATGTAAGTGATAAGAAAAACTAGCTTGCGTCCCGGTCATTCCACGACATTAAATGTAACTATAAATGGTTGAAGAATATGAAGTGTGATCATTTTTTAAATTAAAAAATGCAATTGCTGGAAGATTGCTTTGAAGAGGTTTAAAAAAAGAGGTTTTTTTTAGAGCATCACACCTCCCTGTCATGTTTTATTCCTTATGTATTCTACTAATAATGCGTTTCCATTATATTGTACTTTCTTAGTCTAAATAATGGCACTTACAGTCTCTCATGATACATGAAGCTTATTGAATGTAACAGAATTTGTTACAATTTCGAAATACTTTGACTAAATTTGACTAAAAAAAAACACCTTCACTAGTATGACCATGAAAACCTCAAGACTTGAAAGACTTTTAGTTTTAACATTATCACAGTATTACTGGGAAGTTAAATGTTATTGTACTGTATACATGACAGTAGGGATGCACGATTATGGCCAAAATGATAATCCTGATTATTTTTTATCAATATTGAGATTTATCACGATTATTAATTGATTTTAGTGACAACATATTTTTATTGCACTTTCACATTTATTAAGTGCTTCTCATTTCTCGGTCAATTATGACAGAATTTAGGAACATAGTGTGAGCCATGACAAATTAATTTACATTCTGATAAGCTAAATTTAATATTTTCATTTAATTTTACAGACTGTATACAAAAAACAACCGTTAGCCTGTTCCACCTTGTAAACAAATACACTAAACATCAATGTTCAGTGTTTGAAGTCTGCTCCTCTTAAATATATTTAAAGCTACACTATTAGACATTTTCCATGGTCATGGTTCTGGGCTGGAGTCAGTTCTCAACCCGCTCTGTGTATATTGTGTAGATATCTGAATAATCTCACATAGGATGTGATTGGGTGAGTTCATTTACCCGTCAGAGGCAAAGCACTTTAGTTTAATGGTGTTCATTACTGATCAGGATTTTTACAGCCGATACGATCCAGATACCAATCTTTTTTGTTTAAACTTTAATCAGGAGGTCTGTCATAAACAGTTAAATGTAAGCTTTCATGGTCACTGTTAATTGAGTTAAAATAATAGCAATGACAAACTGTTGGTTAATTGATAAACGAGCATAATATATATATATATATATATATATATATATATATATATATATATATTTTTTTTTTTAATTAAATGATTTATTTATAACACAACACATTTGCTGTATTTACATTTTAGTCATTTTATTTTTGTTCATCAGTTTTAGATTGGTTCCCCTGTACAGTGTCCATGTCTGCTAAAAAATATTGTGTTTTGGGAAATTCAATCAAAACATAGAAACTGGAGTTGACTTTTCTAGTGATATCTGGCAACCGTGAGTTTAAATTAAGTGAATTAGGAAGTTGAGAGAAGCAGATGATGTACATAGTTACTTGTCATCATAATGGCTTCTCTGCAGTATTTACACACTTGTTCTGAGGAGATGAAAAGCAGTGTGAAAGTAACTGTTGCGCGGTGTAGATGCATTTTGGACTACCTGTAGTTTTTATCCCGATTGTATTATACAACTTTGAACAGGTCACTCGCACCGGTGCGAATAAATATTTATTCACAATCGCATAAAATACTTTTCAGTCACAAATGCAAGTCAAATGGTGGCACTGTAGAACCCTGAGTTTATCTGCAAAGTATTTTCCTGTTAGGCATGATGACGTTTAATGTCCCGGACAACCTCTGTAGTGCCATTTAGCGTCATGTTTAATGTCATGATTTCTCCTTGCACAAAGCGCTGGAGTTTGAAGCAAAGTTGGCATAGCTGGCAGCTCAAGGGCTAAAATGCTAACTACGTTCCGGGTTTTGGCATTACAAAATGACGTCATCCCTACACTGCTCTATGCTGATTGGCTGTAAGTGTAGGAAGCGCTTGATTTGATCTGCAGCAGAGTTTCCTACTAGCGGAGCACAAACTTTAAACGTTAATATTGCAGTCGATCATGTTCATTTAATCATGGGCAGTCAAAATCGTAATCGCAATCAATATTCGATTAATTGTGCAGCCCTGTATGACAGTAATTATTGAAACAGTTGCTACTGTTTTCGGTCACCTTTAATGGCTCCCACGATGTTCTGGTCTAGTCCTTTCCTCTGGTCGTTCAGACCCCTCTTCCGCTTGCCATTGGGCAGGGAGTTAGCGAGAGTGGCATCATCGAAGAAGGCACACACCAGCTTACGGAAGAGCAGACTGCCCGAGCGTGTGTAGTTCAGCAGGATGGAGTCCAGCTGTGCCTTTGGGATGAACACTTCATATTCCTCTGCCAGCTGCACCTCCAGCTACAAGAGAAACAGCTCGGATATTCCATATCACGCATGTTTTATTGTAGCCTAATCACGGATTTTAAAAAGTGGGAAAAGGTGGTTTTAATACTTTAAAAAGGTGGTTTTAAATTAAAGTTCACTTAACTTGCAATCTAGTATGTTGAAATGTACACACTTCTTACTTAAATAGATTCTAATTTGATTTTAATCATAAGCTGTTCTTTATTTTTTTTAAAGGGGGGGCAAAATTAATGGCACCCCAACAAGAATTACATTTTACCAACAAGACGTATACACACAACATATACACATGCAGACACATTCATCTGTACCTCTGTGCAGTTCTGATCTCTGTTCAGACAGTACTGAGCTGACGCTGGAGGATTAGATTCGGGTGTTGACGGAGGGCATGGCACAGCACTGTCTTTCTTTTCATCCTCTTTATTTTCACGTGTTTCAATCTTCTCAAACGATTCAGCCACCATGGTAGTGTGTAGAGGTGTGAGAGTTTTTGTGGATGAGGTTGTCGGTATTATTCTTTGCAATGCCCTCTTCTTACGAGATCTCCTCCTGCAGGTGGGAGATGTGCTGGCCACAGCACGCTGTTTCTCCGGTGGGCCTAAAGTTCACATACCACATGTGAATCTGTGCATGTAGAAGAAAAAACAAGCTGGTTGTGTAAATGTGTGACGCTGTACCTCTCTGAGTCTGCATGAGTTTTCTCATTGTGCGTAACTCCAGCAGGATGGCCTGCAGAGTGCTCTTACAATTGCACATGCAGCAGCTGGCCTCTGTCGTCAAGCTGGCAGGCACAGGGGGCAGAGCAAAGTCTGAAGACAGAACACACACACACACACACACACACACACACTTCTGTGAATGTGATGCACTCTTCTGAATAGTGAGGCAAGGACACCACACAATGGGCTCATTACTTGACTTTGTGTGTGTGTGGGTGTGTCAGAAAGAGAAATGTCTAGACAGTCTAGACGGTTCACGTGCAGGCATTACATCTCTCTGTCATCCAGGGTGCATCATCCTGGACGCGCAATGCTTCTCCTCTTTTAATCTTACACAGTAAAATACCAAGTGTTGAATTTTAAGGTACATTGTGGTCTCATTTAACTATACAACAAGCTATAAACATTTGCCAGGGTTACTAAAATACAGCACATGCGATCTTTCTTTCTCCAAACATGATACTCCAAGCTAGTATATTGTTCCAAAAGACTTCCGATTAGTCTAAATGCTTTTAGACGCACGCCTCTGTACTTATTTTTTTAGCAGAGGAGTTTTGCATTGGGTTCAGGAACGCAGATGATTATGGTGCAGGTCGTTGCTTATTGTTGTCTGTGTAACTGTTGTTCATGCTGCTTTCAGGTTGTCCTGCAACTCGTTTCTAGTGATTGTTGACGTATATTATATATTTTCCCACCACAGGAAAGAAGCGATTTCTGTGCTTAGATGGAACCCATCAAATAAAAACCATTTGATAATAAAGCTGACAAGATACAGTATAAACTATATAGATTTTGCCACCTTAAAAGTAATCACCCCTATTGAATATAAGTATTCACGCCACTTGAACTTTGACCGATTTTGTAATGTTACGACCTGGAAGCGAAATGTATTTAATTGGGATTTATAACTTCTGATTTAAACAATGTGTATGCCATTTGTTGGTGCGAAATCTTTTTCTTTTTTTTACTGATTGGTACCGTTGTGGAAAAATCCCTCCAACCAAAGTCAAAAAACCTCCAGAGACCAGGGGTTATGGATGTCAAAATAAATGAAACTTTATTTAAAACAATATAGTGAGACATCCTGCAGAAAGTCCAAATTCTTGCAAAAATACATGGGCTTTTATACTCTTCTGCAACCGTGAGCTCATCTCTAGGTGGGGTTTTAATCTCTTCTTTCTAAAAACAAACCAATCTCTGTTGCCTTAATTAATTATTCATGTCTATACGATAGGTTTTATGAGGACAAGGTTTTTTACACTGTCCGCAAATTCACCCCTATACCTTAATGATTTTCTAACTTTCGTCCCAGCCTGATGCTCTTGTTTCTGGAAGCCTTATCTTTTATTTTGACATTGGTTTGCAAGCTTCAAAAGATTTTGATTGGAAACACAGTTTTGGTGAATGTCTAATAGCTCATTTATTGCCGTAGAGTGAAGCTGTTGTAGACAAAGCACAGGGTTCTTTTAAATCAGTACACAGGAAATACAGAAAACACCTGCTATGCAGTAAAAACACAGGATTCTTACATTTACTCATTTAGCGGACGCTTTTATCCAAAGCGACTTACAAATGAGAGCACATTCACACACCAATGGTAGCAGAGCTGCTATGCAAGGTGCTAGCTTGCCATCGGGGGCAACTTAGGGTTCAGTGTCTTGCCCAAGGACACTTCGGCATGTGATCACCCGGGCCGGGATTCGAACCACCAACTCCACGATTAGCGGATTAGTGGACAACCCGCTCTACCGACTGAGCCACAGCCGCCCTATTCTTCTAGCTCAGGACACACTTAGAATGTAACTTGATTAGAAAGTGTTTTATGGTTTTAGATTATGCTTCTAAATATTGATTATACATGTTGATTATGCTTGTTAAGTAATATTGATTATTAGATTATGCTTCTAAGTATTAATTCTAAATGTTAGTTACACATATTGATTACACATTATCAATGTATTCTATAATCCTTGTCCTGAAATTGTTGTGGACAGTTTTGATAGCTCCTTGGTCTTAGTGATGCTTGTTTATTTAGGTACGTTCTCTAATAAAAGTATGATCATGTATTTATTAATTATTATAATAAGGACTGTTCTATACAAACTGTTGGCTTATAAAATAACACTTTGAAACCTGAATGCTTATACTGAATACTGTAGCTACAGTACTCTTAACCCTATTCCTCTGCTTTGAGACCCACCTCTGCTTTTGCCCTGGTCCAGCATCTTCTGGGTTTTGGATCGTGTGTCATACTGACTGTGGGACACTGAGTTCCAGCCATGCTCAGGCTCTTCAGGGCCTTGCTTGTGACTCAAAGTCCAGCTCAAACCCTCCTCTTGTGGCTCCTCTTTAAGCGTTTCCCCCTCTCTGCCCACTCTCTGGTACACACGGCCTGCCTTATCACTCAGCAGCCGCATCATGCCCGTAATCTGCTTTTTAATCTCCATGCCTTCCTCACCTAGCCATGCTGAGAGAGATTGGGGTAAAAACGTCAGCACCCATCACTTACATGTTGAATTAGCATACCATCATGAAAAGTAGCCTACTTTCACTCTCAGAGGCATCCAGAAGTTCACTGTCCGTGTCCATGTGCTCCACACTGTCAGACGTATGTCCATATTCTAGAGGAAGAAGACCTACTCAGTATTATCTTGCAAAACTTTTAGAGCATTATAAAAAATATTCTAAGTCATTTGAGTTCAAAATTTAAACATTGAATAACAATAGATACAGGACGCACGGTGGCTTAGTGATTAGCACATCCGCCTCACACCTCCAGTATGTCTCCAGTGTGGGGGTTTGATTCCCGTCGCACCCCTGTGTATGGAGTTTGTATGTTCTCCCTGTGCTGCGGGGGTTTCCTCCGGGTACGCCAGTTTCCACCCCCAGTCCAAACACATGCATGACTGTAGGCTGATTGTCCAAAGGGTCCATAGTGTATAAATTGGTGTGTGATTATGTATATGCCCCATGCTCCCTGTGATAGGCTCCAGGTTCACCATGACCTAGTAGGATAAACGGTATAGAACATGGATGGCTGGACAGAACGATACAGTAGCAGACATATTTTGATTAGCTAGCTGGCAGAGAGTGCTACACTTATATTCAAGAAATGCAAGATCTTCAATCTTCCATTAGCGCTGCTTAATTTCTTAACATCTTGTGATTTCTGACTAACGTGACTATAAATGTGTCACCTCTTATTCATAATAGTATAGTGAAGAATCAGATTACATACTTAGCTAAAAAAAGACTACCGTATTTTCCGCACTATAAGGCGCTATAAGGCACTATAAGGGATTATAAGGCGTAATCTCAATTACAGGGTCTATTTCTGTACTTGACCAATACATAAGGCGCACCGTGTTATAAGGCGCATACGGTTGTTACACCAACCAAAGTCGCACAACATTTTACAGATTTTGGAACTCAGTCCACACATAAGGCGCACCGGATTATTAGGCGCACGGCCGATTTTGAGAAAATGTAAGGCGTTAAGGCGCCTTATAGTGCGGAAAATACGGTAATCTCATGATTACAAATCTCACAGGGATGTTTATAGCTGCTATACTGTAAATGGTAACACGAACTAACTTGTTCCACAACATTAAATTATCTATAAATGGTTTAAAGTATGACATGTCATTCATTAATAAATTAAATATCGTATTCGTTGGTACTTTGCTGTGGTATAAACATAACATTTTGAGTGGTAACAATTCCGGACATGCTGCTATAGGAAATATTTCTATCAAGCCACATCACACCACTCTGTCCTTGATTATTTTCCTATAACAGCTGACCCTGTGGGGTTTTTTGATTCTTTACATGGAAAGCTTACAGCTTTCACTGTCAAAGCTGCCACCACATTAAAATCACTGGGTTAAACTGGGTCACTCCAATGTAAATGTTCTGGCTACATCCCTGTTTGTTTGGCTAAATATCAGTAATAGTATTAACCGTATGCCAAAATAATCCCTTTAAAGTTAGTAATTCTGGCAGAAATTCATTGAAGCTGGCTGTTTTAAAGCATATGTACACATGCTGCTTAGTCTTGAACACTGTATGCTAGGGAAAGATCATAAATGTTCTGAATTAACAAGTAACCTAAGTGGTTAGGCAAGTTGAGACACTTCCTTGTCTGATTGGTTAGATGTTGGTGGTCTATAGGGGTGGGCAATATTTAAGAAATATATCATGATATTTGAGGAAATTTTTACAATACGCAAAAATGATAATGTTATTTAGGTTTTCTGTCAGAGAGGTGGTTTTAAAATATCTGTAAACCCAATTTTTAACAAAATAAAAAAGTAATTTTAACAAAAGAAAATAAGAAAAATGAAACAAAAAGTAATGTCCAATCTCTTTAGTCTGTGTGTACTGAAAAAATACTGTTGAAAGGACCCATCATATTGCTGAAAAGGGCACTGATTTACGTGTAATTCATCACGACATTGGCGTACAACCCAGTCCTAATAGTTTGTAACATTTTTTTACTTCCCATTTAGACATGTTGGTGTTAATAGTTAAAAAATAGGCCTACATTTTATACATAAAAGCAATAACTAAATAAGCCTAACATTCATATACAGTTATAGAAGAGTTAATGATTTATAATCTGGTGTCACCCAGAAGAAGATGGGTTCCCTTTTTTATTCTGGTTCCTCTGGAGTTTTCCTCACCACTGTCACCTCTGGCTTAATCATTATGTATAATGGAGCAATTTTAATAAAATTTCTAATAAAAATTTTATACCTGGATTTCTATAAAGCTGCTTTGTGTCATTATTATAATGTACATTTTATACACCAATCAACCATGACATTAAAACCACCTGTCTAATATTGTGTAGATCCCCATTGAGCTGCCAAAATAGCTCTGACCCGTCAAGGCATGGACTCCACAAGACCTCCAAAGGTGTACCATGGTATCTGGAACCAAGACGTCAGCAGCAGATCCTTTAAGACCTGTAAGTTGTGAGGTGGGTCCTCCATGGATCAGACTTGTTTGTCCAGCACATCCCACAGATGCTCGATCAGATAGAGATCAGGGGAATTTGGAGGCCAAATCAACACCTTGAATTCTTTGTCATGTTGAACTCTGTTGCTGGTTCACCGGTTGTCCTTCCTTGGATTAACTTTGTTAGGTACTAACCACTGCATACCAGGAACACCACATAAGACCTGCTGGTTCTGGAGATGCTCTGACCATGTTGTCCAGCTATCACAATTTGTCCCTTGTCAAAGTCGCGCAGATCCTTACGCTTGCGCATTTTTTCCTGCGTTCCAACACATCAACTGATTGTTCACTAATATATCTCACCCAGGTTCCACTGTAACGAGATAATCAATCTTATTCACTTCACCGGTCAGTGGTTTTAATGTTATGTCTGATCGGTGTATACGTCCAATATTAAAACAGCTACATAAATAAAGCTGAACGGAATTGAATTTTCATCGAGGGGGAATTTTTTTGCTACTGTTAAAACCGGCAAACAATTGCATCATTTTATAATACAAGCCTAATCATTCTTCCACGCCATATCTCTGTGGCATTTGCTTCATTGATTGATTAACTGATTCATTCATTCTTTTCTTCATGAATTCATTACTCCATTTCTCCAATTTTCCACCTAAGCCTCAAAAATATATATTTGGCATCCCATTTCAAAATTTCTTTTGGCACATAAAATCTGATGGATTAAAAAACAAACAAACAAAACAAACAAACAAACAAACAAAAAACAGCAGTGTTATGCACTACATTACTGGATGACGCAATCTATTCGGCGCGCTCCCTGATGCTCGTGCCCGCGCAGTTAAAATCCCACCTGTAGGCAGTCTGGTGCTTTTCAGAGGTCACACACACACACACACACACACACACACACACACACACACACACACCTACATCATTATAAATTATATATTTCAATAAAAGCAGGCCTAATCCTGGTTTTATTATTATTTTTTTTATTGGAGATTAAATTGTAATTACAAGAGGCGACAGAAATAAAGGTAGTGAGACAGAGACGTGAGATCTGGGGTTCATGCTTTTGTGGACATTTGGAGATCTGAGATCTGAGATCTGGGATTTGACATGCAGTATGTTATTCCCGGCTCTCTGTCTACTCGCTCCTTTGGTTTTATTGTTTGTGTTTGGTGAGAGTATTCATAATAATAATAATAATAATAATAATAATAATAATAATAATAATAATAATAATAATAATGTCTTACCTGAGTCGCTGATCAGTTTAAAGCTCTGTGATTTCCGGCTCCGTCTCCTCTCCGCCAGCTCCATGTTTAAGTCCGGAGAGGATCCAGAGGAGGATTTAATCACAGAGAAGAATTACACTCCATCATTCATAATCCTGCCAAGTGTGGAAGAAGAGCTGAGGACTGGAGAGCGCTCGGTTTTCCCAGGATAAAGATGAGTCTGTCCATCCGCGTGCAGGAGGAGGAGAGCCCGGTGCCGCTCGTTTCTCATGCAAATAAAGAAATCGCTTAATTCTTGCTTTTTTTTCTTTCTCTTTTTTAATTCGTCGCATCTGGTCCTCTGCGCCACCTGACGGTCGCTAATATTTTGTAGGGCGCAAATGTGAATGGCCGAGATTTGCATTGAGGTGGACTATAAAGCTGTAGGCAGGAACGCTCTCTCTCTCTCTCTCTCTCTCTCTCTCTCTCTCTCTCTCTCTCTCTCTCTCTCTCTCTCTGTCTCTCTCTCTCTCTCTCTCTGACTCTCTCTCTCTCTCTCTCTCTCTGTCTCTCTCTGTCTCTCTCTGTCTCTCTCTCTCTGACTCTCTCACTCTCTCTCTGTCTCTCTCACTCTCTCTCTCTCTGTCTCTTTCTGTCTTAAAGTGCTGTTTAAAAGTATCGTGCGTTTTGTTTCAACTATAAACAAGATTTTATGAAAATGGTTCACGAACGAGGATGCTTACACAGAACTGCCGTTAAATACATACAATTTTGTCTATGCTTTGAGATCCCATGTCCCCACTGGCTGACACTCAAGTCGTGTACATTTACACCCTCTATAACACTGTTTGATCTGAACTTGTGATCTTTCCTAGCAGTTATCTGTCTGTGTGAGAGAGACATGTGATTTCTTTTTTGACATGTGATTTCTTGATTTTTTTTTTTTTTTTTTTTTTCAGTTTTGCTTTCTTTATTTGTAAAAAGTTGTTTGCCAGCCAATGTTTAACATCTTCTAAACATTTTACGACATGATCATTTGAATTCTTTTTGTCTATACTCACTGGGAAACAAAATTAAGACTCAGCATAACAATGAAAATTAATTAATTAATTTATCAATTTGTATAGCACTTTACAATATACAGTATACTGTACTTCTGAAAAATAAAACTCAGTAATTAAAACTAACCCTGATTACTACAGTAGACATGTATGTTTTTTAAATATCTAGCCATTACACAAAAATGTTACAATAAATTGTCAGCAATCAATCATAATTAAATATTAAATATTCTTATACAGGTGTTCCAATGGGTCCATTATTTTTTTTTTTTTTTTTTTTTTTTTTCCTGTCAAA
>JAFFST010053333.1:18191-28983 GCA_022414735.1 Noturus placidus
ATATATATATATATATATATATATATATATATATATATATATATATACAAACAATCTTCAAATCTTCAAAGGGTGAAGTCAAATAATTGAATAGATAAAAAAAGAACAAAGTGAAAATTGAAGCTTCATTCTGAAACAGAAGAACCAGAAAATGTTGACTGCTGGCGGAAAAGAGAATCAGGATGTTGGTGATTGTGCCTGAACTAAGAGATGTTGCAGGTGTAATGGAGTGTGTGCATAACTTTATAGTTGAACACATCCAGCAAACGTTATGACCCTTTTAGACTGGAGACTACAGCCTGGATATTGCTGAGGATGGTTCCACTTGAAGTACCATGGACATGGTTTTGGACCTCATTTCTATATGGACGTTCTCACTGTGGTTGCTGGGAATACGGTTGCTGCGATGGCGTTGGGACTGAAATTAACACATACAGTTTTACACTCGGGTCTCCTTTAGTGAACAGTACTAGTTTAACAAAGATGTCATATAAAAACCACAATGAACTTTCTTTTACTCTCACACTATCCGTTGTTACCCAGATGAGGACGGGTTTACTTCTGAGTCTGGTTCCTCTCAAGGTTTCTTCCTCATATCATCTCGGGGAGTTTTTCCTCACCACCGTCACCACCGGCTCGCTCAATAGAGATAAATTTGCACACTTAAAATCCGTATCCTGTGTTTATATGTTTCTGTAAAGCTGCTTTGAGACAATGTCCATTGTTAAAAGCGCTATACAAATAAAACTGAATTGAAATATCCATAATTGTGAGTTCAAACCACTTTGAAGTGAGAATATCTGACAAATGAATTGACTGAGAAATGCTGGTGAAACATTATGTGAATGTGTCAAAATGTAAAAATTTAATACTGGGAAATGTATCCAATCCAAAACAATCAAATTACACCTGTATCCTGCATCATGGTTGTGAAACATTGCATCCTGCAATCCAATGTTCTACAAAACCACATGGAGAACAACACTTCTATACACAGCTAGCACATGCTAATGAAACTTGGGGGGAAGGGGTGTTGTACAGAAAAATGTATTAAGGTAAAATTGTTTGTTGTTCTTTACTAATAATATCGTCATGTTTATCTTTGTCTTTGTGTGGTCGTCTTTCTACTTTATCCTGAAATCAAAATCAAATTTCAGGAGTCAAGTGGAGTTCCTTCATTTCAAGCATCTGAGTGTCCTGTTGAATTTATTTCGATCTAAATGCAAATTTGAAATCTTTTGAAATATACACATTGCGCAAGAGTATAAAACAAAAGAATGAGCTGAATCTCCGTTATTTTGCTGCGTGCTTGTGTTGCGGCAAATTATTCTCCAGCCTCGGGAATGAATCATCGTTTGTTCTTCTTGAACAAATGCGTGTCAGTACCTCCAACATCAAAATAATCAATTTTCATCTGGAAAAGAACTGCGCTGTCTATATGCTGTTACCTATACAGCAGGTGTCATGAATCATGGTTGTAAAGATTTCTACTAGACTAAAATAATGTCATTTCCAATGATCTCCTCAAATTCTATCTCTGTATTGCTTGAATGTTTTAAGCTGTTTCTTTTTTTTTCTCCAGGTTTAAATTGGATTCTGGGAATTGAAGAGAGCATTGCTTCATCATGAGAGTAGATGGTTTGGGAACATTGCCCTCGTCAAAGGAGAACTAATCAATACTTTGTCTTATATGCACACGAAAGTATCTATATGATGCCATACTTTTCATTGTCTAATCTGTATGTTCTACATGAGTTGTAATTGGATTTAAAATGTTGAAATATTTATAATACATACAGTATCATCATTTTAACAATTATCTTTTTTTTTTACACAAACAAAATATAAATAATACTAACTAGTACACGACCTTAAGTCACATGTAAATAATAAAACAATTATTACTACATTCAATATACATATTCGTACATATAGTTTACATATACTTCATTAGGAACGCCAGTACACCTGCTCATCCATGCAATTATCCAATCAGCCAGTCTCATGGCAGCAGCAGAAAGCATGCAGGTACAGGTCAAGAGCTTCAGTTATTGTTCACAACAAACATCAGAATGGGGGGAAACTGTGATCTCAGTGTGGTTTGGGCCAGACAGACTGGTTTGAGTATTTCAGAACCTGGGATATCTAGGATAACAACAACAACAACAAAAACTATGTAGGATAAGCACTACAGAAAATGGATGGATGGACGGAAGTGTAAATGATGCAATAGATCATTAATTATTCACAAATTTGCATATTACCAAAATCTATTTTGGACCAGATTTCTGAGTGTTCTGATATCTTTCTATCATAAATCTATCAGCATTAACGTTTTCTGCAATTTGTGCTACCGAAGCTCTTCTGTGGGATCGGACCAGATGGGCTAGCATTCGCTCCTCACACATATCAGTGAACCTAGGGCGCCCATGACCCTGTCATCGCCCACTTTTGGTAGGTACTAACCACAGTATACTGGAAACACCCCACAAGACATGCCATTTTGGAGACGCTCTGACCCAGTCGTCGATCCATCACAATTTGGCCCATGTCAAAATCTCTCAGATCCATACACTTGCCCATTTTTCCTGCTTCCAACACATCAACTCCGGGAACTGACTGTTCACTTCCTGCCTAATAAACATATCCCACTGTTTAACAGGTGCGTTAATCAATGCTATTTACCTGTCAGTGGTTTTAATGTTATTGTTTATCTGTGTATGTTATATACTCCTTTGCAAGATGTTGTCGGGAAAACACGTTAAACAATCCACAGGAAACAGGTATTCCTACATTAATTAGGAGTGAGTAGATGTTTAAATTCTTATTAGATAGACGTAGATTAGATTCGTAAAGGTAATTTCTTAATCGATCGACCCACAGCAATGCAATGTATTTCCTATTTGTTGTATTGACACAAAGCACACCAACCTTTTGCAGTATTTATTTGATTATTTACTCCATGTTGAGGAGTCCATGAGGTGAAATTGCTTATTCTCCAGGGAGCTATTCGATCACTGCTAACTCAGACACACAGCCACATCCATTCCACCAGCAGAGAGAAGTAACACATGGACATGCTGTTTGCATTGAAGGCTGAAGTGAAATGGTGTTGGTCAATGACAATTGAATGATCTCTCTGTTGAGTTATAGGCCATCAAATGGCTCGATGAACCTGGGAAGGACAAAAGTGGACCTTTTAGGGTTTTTTTCCGGCTGATGGTTGATGGGTAAGACCTTCCGGCTCTCGTATAATAAAGAGCTGTCATTTACATATATGAAAGCACATCTTTCACATGAAACCCATCATGACAGATTTCTCTTCACTCTATGTGCTGAGTATAATGCTATTACGTACATTCAAATTTAGAGATACTCATGTTTTGAACTGCCATTTTAAAACAAATGTCATGCTATAATTTTTTGACAAAAAACACATTGAACTTTGAGGCAAATAGGCTACAACAGCAGGAACCTGTGGCTACATTGGGCCCAGGTTCACCAAAACCAGAAAATTGGAAATCCATCACAGGTGCATGGTGGCTTAGCGGTTAGCACGTTCGCCTCACACCTCCATAGTCGGGGGTTGGATTCCCACCGTGGCCCTGTGTGTGTGTAGTTCGCATGGTCTATTTTTTTATGCGGGCGTTTCCTCTGGTTTCCTCCACCAGTCCAAAGACATGCATGGTAAGCTGATTGGCATGTCCAAAGTGTCCGTAGTGTATGAATGGGTGTGTGAGTGTGTATGTGATTGTGCCCTGCGATAGATTGGCACCCTGTCCAGTGTGTACCCTGCCTTGTTCCCGATGCTTCCTGGGATAGGCTCCATGTTTTCCCATGACCGTGAAGGAAGGATAAATGGTATAGAAGATGGATGGATGGAAATCCATCACCTAGTCTTTTTCCAATCTTCAACTACCCAGTTTAGGTGACTGTGTTCCCACTGTAACCTCAGATTCTTGTTTTTGGCTGACAGGAGTGACTGGAACCTGATGTGGTCTTTTGCGTTACAGCCCATATGCCTCAAAGTTTGATGTTTTGAGATGCTTTTCTGCTCAGCGTGATTGTAAAGAGTGCGTATATAAGTAATCGTAGTCTTCATATCAGTTTGAATCCATCTGGTCATTCTCCTTTGACCTCTCTTATCAACAAGATGCTTCCAGTGGAGGTATTTTTGCTTTGACAGCAAGCGTATAGGCTTCTTTAAAAACGCCGTGCCAAACATGCCAATACCTAACGGCATCCGAGGTCACTACATCGACTGATGAATTACTCCCAGCAGGTCTTGAGGTTCCCTTGGGTACATTTTTGGGCCATTTTAAGCTCATCCTGATTGATCTGTCTGCTCGGTTAGCTTTTGTCTTCTCTTGTTCCCTCTGAATGAGGAAAGTAAAGTGAGCATGAATGAGTTTTGTGGCATGGTGTGAGAGTTTTGCCTTTCAGGGGTTTTTTTCTTTCTGTCTTTGTCTCTCAGAAAGGTTACAAATAACTCCCTGAAAAACCAATATGCGCCAACCATTTATGAATTTCTGTGGGTGAGTTTGGAAGTACTGTAGTTAATAGGGATGGTATTGGCTCCCAGGTTTTGCGAGTTAGAAGTGGGGGAAATTATGTCATTTGCCAATCGCTGACACCGCCAATGAATTAGGTTTTTACTGGCGGTGATAAAAGCGACAGCAGTTTTCAGCGTGAAAAAGCACGGCCATTCTGTCTGCCTCAAAGCGTGCTGTCGATGACAATGATTATTTGAATCGTAAAGCCATCTGTTTTTGTTTAGCCTTTTCCTGTGTGTTTTTTTTTTTTTTTTTAAAAACAAATTTTTTATGGGTCTGTGTGTTTTCAAAATCATTTTGGATCCATCAGCTCCTTTTGGCGGAAGTTTCTACATTGATAATTCGCTCGCTTGGCGAAGTCATTTGATATTTTGAGCATGATCTCTAATCCCTAACAGCCTTTCAATATCCTTAAGCTAGGTTTTTTTTTCACTCCACCACCGCTCACTACTTCTCTCTTTAAATAACTAGTGCGATCCTGCAGATAGTAGCTGAACTCATTTAGAAGAATGAGTTTCTCCTGTTTAGAGGAGGTGCACGGGTTATCGACAGTCTGGGCCTGAGAATATCTCCTATTTATTCCTGTGAATTGGCCAGCCATTGGAGATCATTTTCTAGCTAATGTTGTGTTTCTTGGAGCTGATGGCTGCAAATTGCTCTGAGCCAGAGCTTGTTATCGCCTCCTCTATTCTCTCTTGGGACAAAAGCGGATGTGTTTAGACCACCAGGGAGAAGTCGACTAACTTCAGGGAGGTTGGAATTGAGTTGTGGCCATTTTCGCTGTGTCTGCCATTTATTGCTTTATCTGTTTCGTTGTCCTTTTGAGACACTCTCTTTAGGGACAACCACGAAGAGAACAGCACTAAAATTGAGATTCTTATAAAACAGTCACACTGTTCTGCTGTTAATGTGCTCACATATTTTAGACCTTTCTTTTAATTAAGTAAAAAATCAATTTATATTTTTAATTATAGCTACTAACATTTCAAGAAAATAAAATTCCTGTCTACAAACTACTCTATATAAAGAGTTTATAGTGAATAAAGTCTAGGTGTTTTCACTTGGAATTGTCCATCGTGAATTCGCAACTTGGCATGTTTTGTTTACATTACATTACATTTACATTACATTTATTCACTTAGCAGACGCTTTTATCCAAAGCGACTTACAAATGAGAGATACAAGCAAAGTGATATCAAGCAGGGAACAATACAAGTAGTGCTACTATACAAGATCTATTAATTGAGTACTAGAAGAAGCAACGTGCGCAGAGTAGAGGTGCAAGTGCATTTATTTATTTATTTATTTTATTTATTTATTTATTTTTTATTTTTTTATTTTTTTTAATTTTATTATTATTTTTTTTTTGTTTACTCTGATTTTATTCATACTCACATGCTTCTGTTGATTAATAAATCCCGGCACAGCAGAATTACATTTAGGCCCTGTTTACACTAGTGCGTTTTCGTAGTGTCGTCTACACTACTCTGGCGCTTTTGATCACCGGAGACTTTTGAAAACGCTTTAGTTGACCCTGTTTTAGTTTGAAAAATCCGGGCTCGCATTTCAGAACTGAACTGCAAGCTTTGCTGGCTTTGTTGTCATATTAACAGCCTTTCTGCAGATAAATTCTGTATTTTATAATACTGCAGCTACATCCATGCGCAAGAGGCGAGCTACGATTAGAGCAATTGGCAAGAAATCTCGTTTCAAGCTTTGTAAGCTTTCCACTACATGGAATGTTTTTGGTTTTGGGTTAGACCAGGAAGAACTAGTGCCTTGTGGGACATGTTTGTCAATGAAGTCGTGGTTCCTGAGGAATGGCGACAGAACTTTCGGATGTCCAGATCGGCCCTGGTCCACTTCAGTAAAGTACTATGTCCATTTGTGGAAGGTGAGACGTTTGAAGGCAGCGTTTGGGCTCTGAGGCGGGCCATAGACATAAACATGAAGGACGTTCCTTTGGTTATTTATGCTTATTTTGTATTTCAAAACTATCATGAAGGGCTCCACGAACCTATAAATGAACACGAAAGGGACTTCATAATGACACATAATGACAATAAAATGATGACGATATGGTGAGGTCGTGTCACCTACGTGTGATGTTAAATCTTCACAAAACTAATTCTTGCTCGTTTGATCCAAATTATTTAACGTCTAGTCTAATTTGTTATAATTTACGGGTCTTAAGTCGGTAACATGAAACAAAATTGAATTTCATTCAATTCATGTGTAATTGAAATAAATGACTGATTTCAACTCACCTCTAATTGAAGCCGGTAATTCGAGGTTCACGTAAGTGAGTCAACTCAAGAACTATCATAGGATATGAAAGTTTTATTTATAAATCAATTTGTATGAATGAATCATCAATTAGAATTCATAAACACCTACCCCCATAATGACATACAAATAAACAAGCATATAAACCTCTCCTATTTTATTATCTCCACCTTCAGTGTTTATTTACTGGAAATGACCCCCAAGATCAACATAGCCGAGTTTAATACCAATCAGACAAAACCTACTCTCTGTCTTTCCCTTTCCTGCTATCATGGGAGGTCTCTGGGACAAGCTGCTTCCTTGTGTATTTTATTTAACTACACCCTCCAGGTACCCTCTCGTCCATACAGAGAGACTTGATTTGATTGACGGTGATGGCAGCATGGGGTCGACACGCTCGGACAGGACGCATACTCACGAACAGAGAGAGAGAGGGTAAGCTTCAAACGGCATCACAGTCCTGTGACAGGCCTTCTGTTTAATGTAGGAGTTAATGTATGCTGGGCATGGTCTAAATACTGTGCATGACCTGCATGCTACTTGCAAAACTGTCAGAGAGAGAGAGAGAGAGAGAGAGAGAGAGAGAGAGAGAGAGAGAGAGAGAGAGAGAGAGACCCACACAGCGAGTCACGGTAGATCGAAGGCAAAGACTAAGTGATGCTTCAGGCAGAAGACTACTAAGATGATTTGGGAATGAATTACTATGTTATCTAAGGTTTGTTTGTTTATGTGCAAGGTCAAAAGGTCATGGTGTCTCAAGAAGACTAAATCAGAAAAGAATAAACCTGTGATTTGCAGCTAGAACTACTGTTAGAGGAAATTAATCATCACCTACTGACCAATCAGATTACAGCCTGTATGATTATATACAATACATTCTGAGCCATTTGAAATATATATCTATATCTTTTTCTGTTTTTAAACATGTATTGTTAAAATAATTATTAACATTAAAGGAATTCAAAGCACAAGTGACTATTTTATTTTATTTTTTTTTTTACTCAAGTGTCATTGCTTCATGTGCAAGGATAAAGAAAAGCCAAAAAACAAAAATAAATTGAAGCAGCTGGAAGTCACTCCCTCATCGACACTTTTAATGGATTGTCTTCAAGTATGTGTGTGTGTGGAACAAAAACTGTAAAGAGACGAACGCTAAAAGCAGCTGGGAATTTAAGATGGTCGTGTTTAATTCACAGCAGGAGTCTGATCCTAATTGGGTGTCGCTTTGAAGATGGGGCGGTATAATTGTTTGGTTTGTGGTGTGAGGGTAAGCCGGAACAGCAAAAGCTACAAGAGACATGAGGACACTGAGGTCATGCTGGATAATGTAATTTCATGGACGATTGCTATTCAGAGTAGCTTTATTTATTCTTAGTGGTCTGCCATGTTTCCCAAGGGGCCAAACTCATCCCTCTGCCCATTCAACCATTTCATTTAAAAGAGTGATTTGTTATATATTTTTTTCTCAGGTCCAAGAATACGAATTCCGTGTGCTCTGTTAATTCTGGTAATTTAATTTCACTTAGCTGACTTAACATTTGCCATAGAAAGAAGGACAGAAAAACTGTCATTTTTGTTACCGTTTGGGCTCACCAGAGAAGATTTCCATGTCAAAGTCCCAGTCCTTCTATGACTGTCCATCACATGCCTAATGCCAGGCCAGACTAACATTGTACCTTACCCCCACCCTTCACCATACAAGTGGTGAGCCCACAACATGGCTCTCCGATCACATTTTCAAGGTGAGCCCGATAGAGTTGCATGAGTGACCTGGTCAACAGAAGCTTGGCTGAGGACTCTTTGCCCAAGCCCATCAATCTACATCTCTATCATCACCTTTGGCCACGAGGTATGAATAGTGACTGAAAGAATTAGGTCTTGAGTGCAGGTGGTGGAAATGAAGTTTCCCTGCAGGGTTGCTCTGTTGACTCTCCATGAGGAGCTGCTGTTCCTCTGAATTGAGAACTTTCAGGGATTCGCCCTGGTAAGGTCCTGGAAGAGCTGTATCAGGCACATGCAATTAGACAGAGACCCCGAGGCATACCCAGAGATTATATCTCACAGCTGGTTTTTCAAATAATAATAATAATAATAATAATAATAATAATAATAATAATAATAATAATAATAATAATAAAAACAGTTTCAAAGCTAACCTAAGGAGAGGTAGTGTAAATCTCAAGTGCTTTCACACAGACTGGCTGATGGATTTTTATACACTTACCAGGCTGCAACTATTAGAATGCGAGTTCCTGAAGCACTCATATATTTCTGTATTTTTCTCTCTGAAGTTTCCCGTTTGGAAAAAGTTCCACGTCAAACCCTTTTAAAAAAACAACAACAAAAAAACATCCAAAGAACCCTTGAAGAACATCTTTTTTAAATGCAGAGTATAGAAATTTGCATTGTAAAACTTGGGCAACAGCCAAGTTCAAGGTTCTACCCTTGTGACAGGAAACGTGAGAGTTCAAATCCCATGAATGCTGAAAAACCCAAACATCGGCTTGGGGACATCCCCCAGGAGGAGTGGGAATATGTGGCTGTGGATAGAGAAGATCCTTGACTGAGCTTCACGTCCTGCTGCCACTCTGACCTCAACCAAAAGCATAAGGAGAAAGATAAGTGAATGCTTTGAGAAGATAAACTCTCATGTGATCTTGATGTTACTTAGTAACATGTATTTTCAACTCCAGGTGGATTATAACACACTTCGTACCGACATAATGTGCACCATGGAACTATTACATTAAATGTAATTCCTGACTTGTTTGACTGCTTCTGACCTCCGTTGCCCATTGAGCATATCGATCACCACTCTCAGTGCAGTCTGACTCCAGGTATGCTGATTTTCCATGATTATAGCCACATATTGTGCAGCCTAAAGATCATTGAGATCACTGAAGATGGTACCACTTAAAAATCATAAGATGGCTTTGGACCTCAATTCATATGAACAGTTATGCTATGATGGCTAGGATTACATAGGCTAGGATATTTCTGTAAAGCTTCTTTGGGACAATGTCCATTGTTAAAAGCGCTATAGAGATAAAACTGAATTTAATTGAATTTTATTTTATTACTAAAGGGCAGCTTTCTGGAGACTCAGATCTCTGAAGATACAGTTCACAGATCTAAGCCTTCCTTTCTCCCCTAGTACTGTGGTTATCCTCAAGCATCCTTCATAAAAGTTTGTCTCATCTCTGCACTCTAAAAAAGCTGAAAGAGTCTGTGCTCCAAGCAACCCCATGGTGTAAGACCTTGAGGAGATGTTTGTTTAAGTTCACGAAAAAGTGCCAATTAAAAAGTGTTTATTTGCCTTTTTGCCATTCTCTATCGAGTCAAAACTTTATAGGTCAGATTTGTATCATGAATCTTGGGATATTAGGGAAAGCTAATCACAGAGTGGTAGTATCAGTTGAATATTACCAGGCTATGACTTTCAGAACCACAGTCACAGACTCGATGTTTATTCACCTGTTCGCATGTGTTTGCACGTTGTGTATGAAGCAGTTAATAAATGAGATCTAGCATGTTGGGAGATGGGACAAGCCATATATTTCAAGTATAGTCAACCCTCCATATTTTTCTCATTTAAGACACTCTTAAGCCGTAGTCTGTTGTTAGTTGTCTGTAATGTCAGTCAAATGGCTTCTTTATGTGAAAGGATACCGTTTTGGGCCACATGGGGATATAGAAATGGCAAAACTATTTAGGGCACAGGTTCCCAACCCTGTTGGGATGCCCTGTCCTACACATTAAAATGTTTGTCCTACTTTAAGACACCTCATTCAACTTTTCAACCAATTAACAGCCCTGAAATAGTGTCTTAGGGCAGTAAAGCACTCAAATGTGCAGAGCAGGGTTCTCCAGGATCAGGGTTCAATTCAATTCAATTCAATTCAATTCAATTCAATTCAATTCAATTCAATTCAATTCAATTTTATTTGTATAGC
>JAFFST010053333.1:76482-91693 GCA_022414735.1 Noturus placidus
TATATATATATATATATATATATATATATGTGTGTGTGTGTGTGTGTGTGTATTAATACTCAGGCAGTATTAACTCCTCCACCAACCCTCTATGACAATCTCTGACACAGCGGTATATGATGCCTTTTCTCACCACTAACCTCCTCCACTCTTTTAAAAGAAGGCCCCCATTCACACCCACTTCCATCCTCTCACTATGGCTTGGCTTTTGGTTCCTTCTCCTGTAGTGTAAGATGGGGCTGATGACTGGGTCTTGCTTTTGCCCTGCCCGAATCTCCTGTGTGGTCATAGCAGGCAGTGCTTTCACCCCCACATCTCCATAAAGCTCGCTGGTCACCAGCAGCTGGCCACTTTCAGACTCCTCCATGATAGTCCCGCTCTCCCCTGAGGCCTCTGCGGCTTCCTGGGTGGATCGTGTCTCATCCTGCATCTGTCCACTCTCTCTGACTTGCTGAGGGCAGGTTTGTAGGACCTCCGACACCTCTTGATTGGACATGCGTGAGAGTGCATCGGCATTGGAATTGTCCTGTCCCCTCCGATACTGGACGTCAAAGTCAAATATGGACAGATTAGAAACCCACCGCTGGCCAGTGGTGTCAAGTTTGGCTGTGGTCATCACATACTTTAAGGGATTATTGTCCGTCAGAACAGAGAACTTGCGTCCATAGAGATGGTCATGGAACTTGTCGCAGGCAGCACACTTGAGAGCGAGGAACTCAAGCTTGTGTGCAGGATACCTTGTCTCAGGTGGACTCAAGCCTCTGCTGGCGTATGCAATAACCCTTTCCATTCCTCCTTGGATGTGTGCCAACACAGCGCTGAAAGGCCTCCTCTCATTCAGTCATCCATAAAAAGGGTTGGTCAGGGCCTGGGCTTTTCTGGCCCCCTCTCTTCTTCTTTCTAGGGTCACCCGTGCTAAGATGGTATAAAGGGGCAGCCATACTGGAGTAGCCTTTCACTTACCGCCTATAATAGCCCGCAAATCCTAAAAACTGAAGGACTCCCTTCCGATTAGTGGGCCTCACCCAGTCCTTAACCCTGCTGATCTTCTCTGGGTCCGTCTTGATCCCCTCTGCAGATACCAAGTGACCCAAGTACTGCACTTCCTTCCTCACAAGTTGGCACTTGGAGGGCCTCAGCTTCAAGCCATGCTCCTGAAGCCTTTCAAACACTAGTTGCAGCCTTTCTAAATGTTCATTAAATGACTTAGAGAAAATAATGATATCGTCAAGATAAATAAGGAGATGGGTGAAATTCAAGTCCCCGAAACAGCAGGTCATAAGCCTTTGAAAGGTGGAGGGCGCATTCTGCAACCCAAAAGGCATTCTTTTGGCCTCAAACAGCTCCATTGGGGTACTGAATGCTGTCTTGTGCTTGTCATGTTCCGCGACTTCCACCTGCCAATAACCAGACGTAAGGTCGAGGGTGGAGAAGTGCTTTGCTTGCCCTAAAGCCTCTAGAGCCTCCTATATTCTAGGCAGGGGAAACGCATCTCTGGTGCTGCAGGAGTTCAGCTTCCTGTAGTCAATGCAGAGTCTTAGAGACCCATCTTTCTTGGTCACGACGACAACTGGAGAGGCATACGGACTCTTACTAGGGTGGATGACTCTTGCTGCTTCCATCTCTGTCAACAACCGCCTCACATCTTGCCGCTGGGAAGGGGCTATCTTGCGATATGGCAGTCGAAAGGGCCTCGAGTCGACCAGAGGAATCTCATGCTGTATGGTTGTTGTGTGACCATAATCCAGGGGAGTCTGAGAGAACACACTTGCATTCTTGTCCAGCAGCTCCGTGAGAAGAGCACGCTAGTTCTTGTTTTCCACTGCTGCTGCACTTAGGTCAACACTACAGCTAGCCACCACTTAGTCCAGACTGAGACATGCCTCTTTCTTCCCAGCTTCACCCTGCTTTTCGGCAGAGAACTCCACCACAATGTTGATGAGAGCAGCCTTGGCCAGACATGTCTGTGGTTTAATTGTAATGCCACGTCAGGAAAGATTCATCACCCTGACTGGAGCCCAGCCCCTTTTTATATCCACAAGGACTTTGGCGAACCCAGAGATCTTGGGGGAGCTGCAAGGAGGCGTGGCCTTCTATTAGGGCGGTGTAGGTCTTCCTTCGAGGGCCAGCTTTAATTTTATACCTTAAATCCATCTCTTTTCCACGAGGGATATG
Organism: Noturus placidus; assembly: GCA_022414735.1. NCBI lineage: Eukaryota > Metazoa > Chordata > Actinopteri > Siluriformes > Ictaluridae > Noturus > Noturus placidus. Next base: position 78,658 of record JAFFST010053333.1, read on the forward strand.
TATCTTACGGCCGGTATAAACAGCAGGATCTACAACATCATGCATTTCATTTTGCTCAGCCCTCCCCACCTTCAGTAGAACCGTATACCATTCAGGATGTTTCTTTTTGACCTGATGCAGAAACTGCTGGCCATATGCTTCGTGAAGATGGCAGCGGGAAGCTCGAATGACATTGGTTCCCACCAGCAGAGGGACTGAAGAGCGATAGTCAGAATCAGGAACGACGAAGGTAGGCACAGCCTTATACTCTTTCCCAAGAACTTTCAGGTCCACGTGCAGGACACCGTGATAGGGAATGGTCTGACCTGCTGCACCCTCAATGGGTATTTTAGAGGAGCGTAGTTTCTGCTTGTGCAGGACAGGGTGGCCTCACCAGTACAGTGCCTTGCGAAAGTATTCGGCCCCCTTGAACTGTTCGACCTTTTGCCACATTTCAGGCCTCAAACATAAATATATAAACTGTAATTTTTTGTGAAGAATCAACAACAGGTGGGACACAATCATGAAGTGGAACGAAATTTATTGGATATTTCAAACTTTTTCAACAAATAAAAAACTGAAAAATTGGGCGAGCCAAATTATTCATCCCCTTTAGTTTCAGTGCAGCAAACTCTCTCCGGAAGTTCAGTGAGGATCTCTGAATGATCCAATGTTGACCTAAATGTCTAATGTTGATAAATAGAATCCACCTGTGTGTAATCAAGTCTCAGTATAAATGCACCTGCTCTGTGATAGTCTCAGAGGTCCGTTTAAAGCACAGAGAGCATCATGAAGAACAAGGAACACACCAGGCAGGTCTGAGATACTGTTGTGAAGAAGTTTAAAGCCGGATTTGGATACAGAAAGATTTCCTAAGATTTAAACATCCCAAGGAGCACTGTGCAAGCGATAATATTGAAATGGAAGGAGTATGAGACCACTGCAAATCTACCAAAATCCGGCCGCCCCTCTAAACTTTCAAGGAGAGTACAATACAAGGAGGAAATACAAGGAGAAGACTGATCGGAGATGCAGCCGAGAGGCCCATGATCAAGAATCAATCTGTTGTTGATTCTTCATAAAAAATTACAGTTTTATATCTTTATGTTTGAGGCCTGAAATGTGGCAAAAGGTCGAACAGTTCAAGGGGCCGAATACTTTTGCAAGGCACTGTAGCTGTGAGTGACACTGGTTATCTGGGAGCCGGAATCAATGAGAGCTCTGCACTCCTTGCCATTGACCTCCACCTCTCCTTCATTCCTGGGACCCACTAGGGGTGTTTCCTCTCCTTCAGTGTTAATCTGATTTACCGGTGGGTGGGGCTCTTGCTGCATGCCCATGGTTGCCCCAGCTACCATGGGCTTTAAGCATTTAAAGGTTGAGCGGAAGGGGGCATGGGCCTCTCATCAGGGGTCTGGGAGGCTTCAGCTTTGCTGGGAACTGGAAGCAGTGCTCTGCAAACTTGGGCTGTGTGTCCTAACTTTCCACAGAGGTAACAGGTAAAGCTCTGGTTTGCCTTTCCCGGTGATGGCTGGGATGTTGGTGAGGAGATAAGTGGTGGAGCAGTGATTCTCAACACTAGGTGGGACAACTTGGCCATTTGTTCCCCCTGGTTGAGGGCTAACCTCTTGACCATCTCAGTCAGCTCTGATAATTCAGATGTGTGCTTTGCCCTCTCTGTTTTCACATTTCCACCACCCTCTGAGGTCACATGTACCTGTGCATATGTTTTTTTTTCACTTTGTTTTGGGGCTGGAACTTTTTGTTTTCCCTAGCTAGGTTTTGTAGTTCAGCCTGCAGCTCGCAGAAGCTCAAGAGCCGGGGTGTCATTGGTGCGATTCGCATATACACGTCTTCATCGGTAAGGCCCCTCATGAACTGCCGGGTAAGTTTGCCATCTCGATCAAGGAAAGGCGTACCCCCCCTTTGTTTCTACTCCACCGCTCGCAATTTCGCCTCCAGTGCTATAGCGTAAGAGCAGGTGGACTCTCCTGAATCCTGGCTCCGCTCATAAAAGTCTGGGGGTCTAAGGTCGCTGTACTCTGACCTTAATTCCTTGAATGCTTTCTCTGGGGTCTGGTCATGGGGAGGTAGATTAAGGATCAGCTTTCTGGCTTTACCACTTAGGTGTCGCACCATTGTGGAAAAACGAAGGTGTGTGGGGAGCTCTATCGCCTCGAGAAGGTACTGCATGTCACGAATCCAATCCTCCACCAGTATCTTACAGCCTGGATTTCCAGTGAAGACCTGAACATTTTTTACCTGATGAGTTTGTATGAAACCACCGTAGGCTGTCATTGGAAGGCCTGGGCTGGCTCGAACAGGAGCCTGAGATTTTGCCACATATGGGTGGGTGTACACATGCAGGCTAAAAGAGATGGGTGGAGGGACTGCTTGAGAAAGAACACCCGCATACCTGTTCAGGTGGGGACCTGGAACCAAGGTCTGTGGATGCAGTGATTCAGGAACTGGATCAGGAAACGCTAAGCGAGGGCTGTCTGCGGTAGTATAGGGTACCCCATTGGCAACCGATAAAGGCACTGATGTGGCTCTGCTATGGCCTGGATCCTGAGCACTGGGAAATGGGTCATCAGAAAAATGCACTTGGGGGGTCTGCCCAGCAACAGCAGGCCTACTTGTAAAGTTTGCCGCTGGTGGTGGCTGAAAATTTGGTATGGGCATGTGGGGAACAGGGGTGGAATGTGTATAGCTTGAATAGACCTGGGGGCTAGGCCTAAAAGGCTGGGATGGATAGGGGGTGGTAACTGGGTAAGTCATGGCAGGCTGCTGAACAGCTGGCATTCCTATAGAGACTGCAGGGCAGCTACAGGCCCATGTCCACCGTGTTTGGGAACAGAGGTGTCCACCAACCTGTTTGCCTGGTAGCCTTGTTTTAGGTCTTGGCTAGTGTCAAAGCGAAGTGGTGGAACCCACCCCGAAGCTCCAGCGCCTGGCTGTCCTGATGCATGGGCTGGAGTGTAGTACTGGTCAGCATCGGGCGCATGCATTGTGGGTGGTAGGGTGTCGCCTTCTGCAGGCCCTGCAGGTGGTTGGAGGCTAGATGCCCCAGCGGAGCGGCACCGCAACTTTAGGGGAGAATCCGCATAGCTCTGTGACATTTTGCTATGTTTGCTATGTGACTGGTAATTTAAATCACAGTGTAATAATGTAATATATGGGTTAAGCATATATATCAAGCTGTAAGATATTGTACAAATAAAATGTTTCAAAGCATGTACTTCAATGCAATCGGTATAGTAAATTATGCAGTTTAGCAAAAAAAAAAAAAAAAACCTAACTGAAAAGGATGTCAGTTCAAACTTAAACTTCGAGCTGAGTGTTTCTCTGGATATCAAATAGATGCACAATAATCAAATAAATCACCAAAATCTTATTATTCAAAAATATTCCCTAATATCGTTTAACCAACAGTCAAATACATCATTGACAATTCCTCCAATAGAAACAGTCAAACAATCAAAACACAACAGTCTGTAAAGGATATAGTGACGATGATGAATGTATACCCAGAATCACAATTCCGGTTGAGAATGTCAGTCCGCTCATTTAAGGTGATACAGTTCAGCATTCAAAACACAGGTCTGGCTGTAGAATTTTCGCCCCGCTTAGGTCTTGAAGCGCCACAATCCGGGTCACGGCACCAAAGATGTAGCCCTCTAGCTCTCCATCCGCGCACGCCGCCGGCTTCCAGCACCTCCACTGCTACTCTGCGTTGTGTTATTATTGTGAACGTGAGGGTGCATCTGGTATGAAGGGAGACACGGACACAGAAGGGTTCGGGATTGTGGCAGACCAAAGTTTACTGGGCTTCATAAACAGCATCTATAAGGTTGATGGCATATACTCCATTTATAACCAATATGGAAAAATCCTAATGCACTTCAGTTGTACATTCAAACGTTAGTGAATCCCCATATTACATTCAAGTGCTAACACATACCAAAACACTAACTAGCACAGTAACAAATAACTTAACACTGTATTAGTGGCCAAATTACACTCGCTCTTATAGCAAAAATAAAAACTCTTGTTCTCACAATGACTCAGCATTTAAGTCTTGAATAACTAGGTTTAAACAATAGCTCAACAAACCGAACTCTCTAAGTAGTATTACCGAAGATATTTTATATTTAATCTTCTTACCGAAGATATTTTATATTTAATTAACTCATGAAAATAACGTGACTTACCTATAAGGTTTATGGCATATACTAAAGAAAAGATGGCATTCTAGGCTAAACACGCATCAACCCTACGGTGTCGCACAAGGAACAATCAGAGTTAAACTAACGAAAATATAAATAATAGATGGTCCTGCAGTGACACCTAATGGCGCTACAAATACACTGCCTTACATTAGCAACCAGGTAGCTAACTAACTACACTTAACTGAAACACTAATCAGTAGACAGATCTCTCTAGGCTAGATAAAACAGTGACGTGTACTGTAATGATGAACTGGAAGCTATTTTAAGTTATTTATGCAGAGTGCCTGATTGGGAACAGCTGGTTATGATTCGAAGTCTGTGGAACTAGTACTGAGGCAGATCATGTGACGTGTCATTGTCATGTTGTTGTTTGGCTGAGGATTCTGGGGGAAAACTGACACAATTCCTAATTTCACATTAAGTAAGTCAGGACACAAGCAAGGTCTTTAGTAATGAAAGAACAACAGAGACAAATGAATCAGTGTTGGAAAGATTTCCAGCCCAACTGTGTCTCAAAACCTCCCTGAAACTAGCCTTTTGGTTAAAGTCATTGCATGGGAAACAATTTAAGCATGTTGTGCACACATTTCTGATCTGCAATACACCCTCTCATCATCTCCTGGTACAACCATTATCCATGCCATACTTCCATTTACCCAGTCTTTGCAATATTTTCCATATTTAGTCCATTCACCTGTCATTCTGATGGTACATGAACAAACATGTAGAATAAATGATCACAAGATTTGCTACTGAATTCAAAAACACTCAAGATGCGATAATGTAGCTAGCCTACTTATACCCTTAAAATCCTTTCCAACATGAATCACTGTAATATCTGCATAGTTCCCACTAAAGCTTAGTTTCCAGGTAGTATTTACGAAAAAAAAAGTTCTTTAATTACTGTAATTGTATATTTGTGTAGCTCGTGTACATATTGTGTTGTGTGCTGCACGCTGATCCTGTAGACTTGATATTTCATTTTTCCACAGCTGTGCATACAGAAGGGGTGGCAATAAAATCGACTTTAATTTGCAGTATGATTTGCGTGTCACCGTGACAACGCTTAATTGGCGCTAAACCAGAAAGTGAGCTGATCTTGGCATTTATGGAGATTATAGCTTCTGTGAGAGACATGACTAAACCCAGATTTCTTTCTGGCTTATTTCCCTGCTGCTCCAAGGAGCAATGCAGCATCCGCTCATATTTAATGTGCTTTTTACATATGAGAATTTCAAATGAACGATATCTGCTACACTGAATGTTTAATACACCTTTTTGGCCAGTTCTGATCCCAAAAAAAACAACAACCACAGCCTTGGAAACAAACACTGTAGTTATGCTTACCGGATTCTGTCTCGTAAGAGCTGGGTGGGATTACAAACAAATGAGAATGATCTGAAATCGTCTTGATAGCTGTTCTGATTTTCATGAAGTAACGAGCAAATTAAATGCGTCTCTCATTCGAGATCTATGGGGAACAACATTGGAATTAGTGACCTCAGAGTAGATAGCATTAAAAGCTAATGGGACCCTGTGGTGCGCTTGTCTCCCTTTTATGCAGAGATTAGATTGAATAACTGTTATTCAGGGCCACAAAAAGGACATTAAATTAGTTCTGTTGTGCCTCATTCATACCAATTTGAATTGGTGATTTAAGCCATTTAAGGTTTCAAATGAAATGGTTAATAATAATAATAATAATAATAATAATAATAATAATAATAATAAGAAGAAGAAGAAGAAGAAGAAGAAGAAGAAGAAGAAGAATAGTAAATGCATTTACTGTATTAAGTGGCCAGGCTATGGATTGAATCTGAACTCCTTTATCAACTTATTTATCCTGATGCATATTATTATGAATTATTCTGTATCTACAGTGAAACTAATTATCGTTTGAGAAGAAAAGAGTGAATTTGGATCTCATATAATCTTGCTGCTCCTCTTCAGAATATCCCCATAACACACTGTAAAAACGGATAGTTTATTTAACTCAAAATATTTCAGGAAACTAATTTTTAAGTTAGGAAAATAATTACCTCAATATTATTAAGTCAGGAACTAATTACCTCAACATTTTTAAGTTTGGAAACTAATTACCTCAGCATTTTTAAGTTAGGAAACTAATTACCTCAACATCTTTAAGTTTCTCTTACTGAAATGTTTAGTTTTGGTAAGGGTTGGTTAGTTCAGCGTTCTTTCCGAGTGGTTGTCTCAGTGTGGACAACTTTATTTGTAGAGGGATACACTGCTGTCTCCTTTGGGTTTTGGAGACTTTGGGTGTTTTTTTTTTTTTTTTAAGGGTTTTTGAGGGGAGGGGAAATCACTCCGGCTCTAATTGACTATTTCTATCCCTATGGCTTACTTTATTAGATGGTTGGTAGTGATTTTGATCCCAGCACGGCGAGGACAGGCATTTTAAGATTTTAAGATCTAATAAATAGATCTTTTAAGATTTATTAGTTGGAACATCATAGGTATGTGTAATCCTGTTAAGAGATCTAAGGTTTTTATATATTTTATATATTTGAAACTTTTAAAAACTCTGATATAGTATTTTTACAGGAGACTCACTGTTGTATTAAAGATCATAGGTTATATTGCCCTTGTGTCTTATGCCTGTTGTTGGGTTTTATAATAATTATACAACCAGCAATAGTTAGTGTAGCCATCATGTGCCGGGGTTATGGGGGGGGATTAATCAAGTGTAAACGAACCACATGTATCTTGTGAGAGGTATGTTACTGGGGTTAAAAAGTTTGATTCTGTATGGAGTTATGAAAATGAATCATATGTAATTAAATCACATGTACATGAATCATAAGTAAATTGATCATATGTAAACTGTTATCGGGGTAAAAAAAAAATGTTGATTCTGTATTGATATATCTTGTTGTACTCTGAAAAGTGCATGAGAATCAATAAAAAATTGTTATAACAGAAAAAAAAGTTAGGAAACTAATTACCTCAACATCTTTAAGTTAGGAAACTAATTTCCTCAAATGTTTTGAGTTAAATTAACTAATCCATTGTACAGTGCAGTAGCTGACTGACACACATATTTCACAATTTCTCCTTACTTTCACTATCTGGTATTTGACTAATAAGTACTGTGACCACAATACGAACAAGTATTACTCATACGCTTCATAATCTAGGGCAGTACTCTAGTTGTTTACTGCTTGCTGCCGAATCGAAGACGTGAAAGAGATCTGGGAATGTGTCTGCCACCTGAGACTGGTCCAGATATTGATGAACAATTCACATTATTGCATCTCATATAGCTGCTGATTCATCTTTGCATCATTTGAACTTCCTTTTACCTTTATTTGACAAATGACCCATGTGGTCTGTGTATACAGCCAAGAACAAATTTATTATGCTCTCTTTCACCACAATACGTCTTACATAAAACAGAGTACAGTCATTTCTATTAGGACCGCCGCCAGCCTGAGACTGTCCTACTTTAAATTACAAGGATTTTCATAATGCGTTTTTTTTTCCTTCCACATCACTAATAAAGAAGTGGCAGAGCCAGGTTTAAATATAGCATGGCACAGATGCTTCTGTTTCTCAGGCACTGTTGGTGACAGTTGCATGGATTTGTACGCTCTGCATGCAATACTAGAGCTACCGAAGAAATAAGACACAGCCAACTCACATTCAGCACTCATGCTGTAATCAAGACCGACTGCTGAATCACCCGTATCAATCCACTTCATCACTCCTATGGCATCAGAGTACCAGGCCTAATCTGAGACTGATATCACTGTTAATGTAAAAGCTAGCGGTTCCTGTGATGTACTGTATAGAATGATAACAAATATAAGAACTTGTACATAAGGATATGAAAGTGAGCTGGGTCTTAAATCAGCTTACGTATATATATATATATATATATATATATATATATATATATATGGTTTCTTCTTTCAGGAGAGATAATGAGGGAAAAACATGTTTTCAAGACAGAATCAGCATTGCAAATCTCACTCTAGATGTTTTCTACATTGTATGAGCGGTCTACTCTACTATATAAAATGTTGTTCCTATTATTTAGTACTACGATGATTTGTATTGTTTGCCCTTACAAATACTTGCCTAAATTAGGCAAGAAAGTATGATATTGTAAAGTCTAGTATGTTCTAATGACTACAAAAGATTGCTAAATACGACATGATGTCTCCTAGCATACTACTATAAAAGTGTTCATTTGGAAAAACCACTTAGAGGAACTAATCAACTATCTTTTTATGATTGGAATAATGTTTGAAGCTGTTTAGTATAAAATGCTATGCTTTTTTTTGACAGATTCTGGGGTCTGTTACTGGCAGGTTTCTGCTTAGGCCCACGCTGCTCTTGACAATCTGATTTAGACGTAAGGGGTTGTGTGCTGCGAATACACTGCAACGTAACATTTGGACTATGCAGTTATCCATATTGACTTACTGAACTTGTCTCATTGGAAAACATGTCCATATGCTAGTGTGGACAAGGCCTTCATGGATAGAGGTCTTGTCATAGTGAAGGGGCTTGAATATGATGGTGTATCTCAGGGTCTTGTATATTTTGGTGTAATGTCACTGAGATTATAATGATGCCAGTAGGGCCATTCTTGGCAAACAGATCTGAGGGAGAAGGTCGGATAAATCCTAAAAACAAACAAACATGAAAGGTATAAAACATGGTACACTAAGTGTACACTGGCTACCCAGCGAGCAAGATGAACAGTGAGAGTCAGATGCAAAGCCAGCCAGTTTGAAATGAAGACTGGTTACTGCAGACAAGCCAGATACCTCAAGATATCAACAACATAACGGACTGTCAGAAACAGACTCCAAGTGGAAGGTCATTCCACTAAATTGGCATGAGTAAATTGAAAGCTGTGATGCTTGTTATACTTGCACATCTTGAATGATGATAAGTTAAGCCAAACTTTTGTCTCGAAAGGCCGAAAAATTGGTAACGGATTTGATGATTGCCATCGGGAAGTGGATCTGGTTCATATTTGTCTCATTTACATGTAATTCTTGCAGCTAGAGTAAACCAGTGGAAGGATTGTAGCAGTGTAGAGATATGGGTAAAACTGCAGAAGGCTGCATACTGGATCAATTGCAAAGACCTAATGGTGGATACAGAAAGACTAGCCAGGAGTGGGTTGAAGAAGCCAGGTTTTAAGACAACAAGGAACTGAAGACCGCACGAGGGGATACATTTCGCTACATCCTGACAGAGGTGGAGTGATTAGGGAGTTCTCATAGGAGACACGATCAAGGCATAGGAAAGCACAGTGACTCATCACCTAGAGCTTATGTCTTGAAAGGATGAAAGTAAGGTACAGGATTACCAATAGCTCTGGTTGATGATATATCAAGGCATAGGAAGACATAAGCAGCTCAGTCATGTTGGAATGAGATGTCTCCAGCTCTAGGAGATGAGATGTCCGCCAAACATGCTGAGAAACGAGTATGCGATGGTGGGAACGACAGCCTGAAATGAGAGTCATCAGCAAAACTGTTATAGGAGAGGGGATGTAAAGAGATTACCAAGCAAGTGGGTATCAAGAGAAAAGAGAAGATTTGGAAAGATATTAAGAAAGTGATCAAATGAATGACACCATTATTGAACCATAAAGTGGTTTGTTGACTTTCATTGGTAAGGGTTAGCCCTGACACCATGCAACATTGATGCATAGTTTAACATATTTGGAGTAAAACCCAATACCTGATCTGATGGTTAGTGCTTAACAATGGGAGAGAGATTGAACCTGGCATCTTTCATTGCTGTGATTGTATTTACAACATCAAGTACCACAGTTGGAATCTGAACCCAGGGGTGCTCTTGGAATTTGTTCTCTCCTCCTTGCACACCATCTCGCCTCCAAAGATCAAGTGTAATACACCAAAGTCTAATCTATCAAAAAGGGTAAAAGGTTTGTAGTGTCATTGTGTGTGAAAGAGCCCACCTTTTCCAGTCCCCCCCTTTTTTTTAAAAAAAAAAAAACATTTATCAAAAGCCCCCACTAGAACTTTTTCTCCCAGAACTTTCCCAGAAGTTCAACAACTAATGATGAGAATCGGCTTTGAAAACAAACAAAAAAAAACACTGGAAAAAACAAACGGCACATTTCATGCTGTGCTTTGGACAATGTCGGCCCCTTGGGGCGCCTTCAAACGCGTGTGATGTGTCTCTACTGCTGTCCTCCATACAGAACACCTCCAAACAGAATTTTTGACATGTTCGAAAGTCTTGAGAGCAGTATTATACACCGCACAGGCCACCAAGATGCCTCTCCTGCGGTTAGCGTGTTCGATTTCTTTCATAGTGTTTCAATACGCCTTTCATCCTCTGCTCTTTTTCTGTCTTGGTGGGAGGCAAGAGCATCTCCCCTTATGGGCTTTGAGCACACATATTTAACATCATTAATTTTGGTCTAGTAGGCTGTCTGCTTTGGGAGTCCTGTTATGCTATTGCCATATAACCTACATGTCAATGTGATTCCCTTCACTGAGGAAATTGTATCCTTCATATTTGCAATGATTTTGCCCCTGATTGATAGCCAAGTGCTTTTCTTGACAGCTTTGCGTGTGCCTATTTAAATGTCAGATGCTCCTAAATGAGCATCAGCACCTATTTTTTAGAGCATTTACAAGTATCGGTTTTTATTAAGCTAGGTTGAGTAAGGAATAAAAAATGACGAGATGTGCTGTTAGAAGAAAATAATCAACAACAGTGTGGTGGAATGTGGTGCGGCATAAACAGTGGGGTTACTGTCATTGAAGTTTATTGTTTTCCAATAACTGTAAGTCCTGAAGTGTTTCATTTCTTTCTTTTTTTAAAAGTTATAAAATGATTTATATATTTATTCAAATGTATTTATTATCAATTGGATTTTTATTTAATAAAATGTGTGTGTGTGAGAGTGTGTATGTGATTGTGCCCTGCGATGGACTGGCACCCTGTCCAGGGTGTACGCCGCCTTGTGCCCGATGCTCCCTGGGATAGGCTCCAGGTTCCCCCGTGACCCTGGAAAGGAGTACGCGGTTGAAGATGGATGGTTGGATGGATGGAAATGTTGTCTTAAATCTGGAAGTCATAGCCTCACAAGCTTCTCTTTTTTCTCTCATTGTGAGGCGGGGATACACCCTCGGTCGGATACTAGTCCAAGGCAGGGCACCATGCAATCACACATTCACATCTAGGGGCAGTTTATCTTAGATCACTCGGATCTAATGCTCTAACACTTCTACCATTTGTAACACTGTACAGAAACACCATTTGAATTTTTTTTTACCCATAGAGGTCCAAAAAGTATTGACTGGACCTTAATCAGATACGTACGAAATGTGCTTATAAAAAAAAAAAAAAATAAAAAAAAAAAAAAGGGTACAAAAATAAATACATAGTGTAAAAACAAACAAACAAAACAATAAATGCGCCTGTTGCAGAATAACAATGAAAAAAATTATAAACAAAAAACAGAATCTCCTGTATTTCCATTCTTGAGCAGTAGGGGCCAGAACTAGTGAGGCATCCTGCTTTTCTTCCACATCAGTACATCGGTGTGCATTCATCACACCGTACCTCTGGAGATTCATGCTCAGACTCGGTATGACTGGGAGGACCCATCCCTGCATCGTTCCTACTTTCATTTGCATCCTCTCCCGCCGCAACTCTGCATCTCTTCACACGGCTGCGTACGATAATGAGCTCTATGTTGTGAGAGGGATCCCAGGGAAACTACGGAGAAGTTAAGCTACATTTAATTGCTCTGAGACAATGTTTAATGACTGAAAGCACAAACGTACAGTTAGGATGCACAGACTGGTCTCCAGTGCATGTTTTGTTTTAGTCTTCACCGTCCGTCCATCCGTCCGTCCGTCCGTCCATCCATCTATCCATCCATCTTCTACCACTTACTCCTTTTCAGGGTCACTTTAAACCTTGAGCATATCCCAGGGAGCATCGGGCACAAGGCAGGGTACACCCTGGACAGGGTGCCAGTCCATCACAGTACTTTAGTCTTCTGGGGGAAAAAAGCAAAATAATAAAAAAATAAATAAATAATTGCTGACTCATCATATTTGTGTGTCTGGCTTAAAGAACATAATAATCTAGTGCTATGTATACAGTATGGCATGCGTATTGTGGATTCAGGATCGCATTAGTTTGGCGTAACATTTGGGTGAGAAGGATATCAATATGTAAGGAATAAAGCATGATAGGGTGTGCTGTTATAATAAAAAAGAATTACAGATGATGTGATATGATGTGGGCCAACAAAAAGTGGTGGTATTTTTACCACCCCCAAGTGGTTATTTCTTGGTCATAGATTACAATTTTTTATTTATCCATTCAATTTTACATTTAAGGGTGGCAAGCTCTATGGTCTCTGGTTTGATCCTGAGCTTGGGTTGCTGTCAGGGTTGCTCAAGATCTTCCAGCATCTATGATGGTTTTTCCCTAGGTGAAGTGATGTCGTGAGTACCAATTGTTACTGAAAGACCCTTCTTTTTAATCCAGACCGATTGATTTATTTACTCTCTCAATCAGAACTCCTGAATGACCCACTGATACTTGCCATGCTGATATGTACTTACTTACTGCCCCCATATAGTAAATAGTAGTAAATGTCACAATTATATACAGTGGTGTGAAAAAGTGCTTGCCCCCTTCCTCATTTCCTGTTCCTTTGCATGTTTGTCACACTTGAGTGTTTCGGAACATCAAACCAATTTAAACAATAGTCAAGGACAACACAAGTAAACACAAAATGCAATTTGTAAATGAAGGTGTTTATTATTAAAGGTGAAAAAAAATTCAAACCA
>JAFFST010053334.1:0-10329 GCA_022414735.1 Noturus placidus
CAATGGCAACAACATGCCTATAACAGCAACAACAATGTCATGAATATAACAACAATGACAACAACATGCCTATAACAGCAACAACAACAATGTCATGAATATAACAACAATGACGACAACAACATGCCTATAACAGCAACAACAACAATGTCATGAATATAACAACAATGACAACAACATGCCTATAACAGCAACAACAACAATGTCATGAATATAACAACAATGACAACAACGAATACAACAACAACATGAATATAATAGAAACAACAAAACAAGAACAATAATAATAATATACAACAACACTGATAACAACGATAATAATAATAATAATAATAATAATAATAATAATAATAATAATAATAATAATAATACGATATAGCGTCATATATGACAGATACTTTTTGGTGGATCTGCTATACCCCCTTCTTCATTTTGACTCAGGAATAAAACAGATTGTAAAATGTAAATATTAATTAACACCAGCCTCTTTTGACAAAGAAAACAAACAGGTTCATTTACTCTGTTAGATTACAGTGCTGTGAAAACATATTTGCCCCATCCTGATTTCTTCTGTTTCTTCTGTTCATGCTAAATAGTTTTTAGATCTTCAAACGAAATACATCATAAAACAAAGGCAAGTAAAAGAAACAATACTGAGTAAACAAACAATACAGGTTTTTTAATTTAAAAAATTATTGAAGCAAAAAAAAAAAGTCATCCAACAGCTATCATCAATGTGAAAAACTAATTGCCCCCTTAAACATAAAATCTGTTTGTAGAGGCAATAGCTACAACCAAACGCTTCCGATAAATGGAGATCAGTCTTTCACTTACTTCTAGGACTAAGATTTATTTGCTTTTTTATATCATTGACTAGCTGCATAATCCAGTTGTGCTTGATTTTCAACTTAGGGACTGAAGATCAGACATTGTCTTTTAGAATTTTCTGATCGAGAGTAGAATTCATGTTTCCCTCAATTATTGCATGTTGCCCAGACCATGAAGCAGCAAAGCATCCCCACACCATCACACTTCCACCACCATGCTTGACCTTAGGTATGATGTTCTTTTTGTGGAATTCTGTGATTGGTTTACGTCAGATGTAACGGGATCCCTGTCTTCCAAACAGTTCCACTTTCTACTCATCAATCCACAGAACATTCTCTCAAAAGGTTTGAGGATCATCAAGGTGTGTGTTGATATAATTCAGAGGAGCCTTAATGTTCTTGTGGGTTAGCAGTGGTTTTCACCTCACCACTCTTCCATGGAAGGCCCAGTGGAGTGAAGTCATGAACAGTGACTTTTATTGATGCAGGAGAGGCCTGAAGTTCCTTTGATGTTCTCCTTTGCTATTTTGTGACTTGCTGGATGAGCCGTTTCTGTGCTCTTGGAGAAAATTTGGAAGGTTGGACACTTCTGGGAATGTTCACTACTGTGCAGAGTTTTTCCATTTGGAGATGATGGCTCTCACTGTGGTTCTTTGGAGTCTCAGAGCCTTTGAAATAGCTTTGTAACCCTTCCCAGACTGATGTATCTCAATCATCTTATTCCTCATCATTTCTGGGATTTCCTTACATTTTGGAATAGTATGTTACTGCGTAAGATGTTTTTAACCAACTTCATGCTGTTGAAAATTTCTATTTAAGTGTAGATTTGATTGAACAGGGTTTGTAGTAATCAGGCCTGGTTTCTTTAGTTCAGCTGAACACCATTATGATTCATAGATTTGGGGAACTAGTAACTACAGGGGCAAATACATTTTCACACAGGCCCAGTTCAGATTAGATAACATTTTTTGCTTCAGTAAATAACATCATCATTTAAAAACTGTATTTTGGGTCATTTGGAAATATTCTTTTTGGTCTCAGCTTCCCAATGTCAGTATGACCCATGAACAGTACACGCATCGGGAAGTAAAGTGCAGAGCACATGGGTTACAAAGAAGAAAATGGAGCAAATGAAAACAGCACATGGAGACAAGTGGCTTGTGCAGACAAATACAGAGCACATACTTGAGCAGAAATTATATTGGCACCCTTCACTCAGTTCACATTGCCCTTTCTTATGTCCAGCTGTTCACATTGTTGCATTTACGCTATGAGCTTAAACTTCTGCTATGAAACGATGAGCTGATTTTATTGGAAATTGTCCTTTAATAAATCATTCTTGAGATGTAAACAGAGAAGTGAATATTTTATTGGGTAATACTGTAGTGGTTGTTTAGACAAGTTTTCTCTTTACTACAGTGTTGTCACTAAACCCTGTGACACAAAGAGAGTGTGTGGATCACCATAAATGGTAGCGTATACAGACATCTCTCTCTCTCTCTCTCTCTCTCTCTCTAATTTAAAGCAAAAATCATTTTCCTCATGGTTAGCAGTTAAATGCCGTCACAAAGTCAAAACTGTCATGCATTTCTGTCATTACTGTACAGTATGTGGACGTCTGAACATGGCAATACGAGCACCCACTGACACACTCATGCCACATGTAGTGGGTCAGTCGAAGGCCACAATGTGTTTTACATAAGTGTGCTCTACAGTTTCTTCTCCCAATGAATGTAGCTCAAGGCCAGCAACTCAGCGCATAACAGCTGGGAGTGTCTGAGCGAAGCACAGCACCAATCAGGTGCCATCTAGTACGAGCTGAGCGTTTGCGTAAGAGCTGCTCGTGGCTTGCATACACACGTCATTCACGGTTCCGGTTATCTAGAGATGGCCACATATTAAACCGTATGCTGCTGTAGTGAATAGATGGAAACCATCATGCCATATATGGAATCTCGAATTGCCTGTGGTTTTGTACTATACTAACACACTATAGGGAATGAAATTCTGCAGGTTGGGTCATATCATTTGTTATTTACTTTTTGTAAGAAACTATAGAGCTACCGGCGCTGCAGGTATGCTGGATTTGGACTGATTAGCCATTTCATGGTCTGCTAAGACTTTTGTTAGGGCAGCTTTTTTACTATGCATGACTTTTCTTTCATATACATTTTTATTTGCCTTATTCATATTACTTGTGGTTATTTTTTATAAACTGTTGTTGCACTAATACATAGCTACAATAGTGTGCAAACTTATTTATATTTATATTAGTATTATTAGTTATTATTATTATTAGTGCAAACTTAAAAAAAAAAAAAAAATATATATATATATATATATATATATATATAAATGAATACAGTGGTCAGGCAAAATAAATAAGAAAGTTAGTAAATATATAAACAAACAAACACCTTCAAGATTTGCATGAAATGCACTGGCATTCTTTAGTAGATCCATCTACATTTTTAATGTTTAGATAAACATTCATTTTCTCTTCTTTTTTTGTGAGGCTTTTAAATTTTCTTTTAAATGATCACTTAATCTTGGGCAATATCAACTAAACATGAGTAACCGAAACAGAAAATGCTTTACAATAATGCCACTGGTCAGGTTTTCTGGGTTTTTGGGTTTGTTTATTTTTGCACATTTTCATGTCAGTGTCCTTGTTAAAAAGCAATATCTGTCATCTTTTTATGAGAAGCTCATTATGTCTTTCTCAGTAGAAGATACACAGCTGGGTGACATTCTGTTCCAGCCACAGCACTAAACCACATCAAACTCCCTGTAATGTGCTGATGAGGCGTTTCTGAAAAAGCCTTGCACACCAGCACACTAAATTTAGAAAAGGGGCTTATATATATATATATATATATATATATATATATATATATATATATATATACGTCACTTTGGACATAGTCTGTGTGACACTCAGGTTTCCACTGCATGTAACATCTAGCAAAACCACATGGATTTGGCATAAATCTATTAGAAGGCTTTTAAACTTAAAAGTGACTATAACTTTGTAATATACAGTGTATTGTATAAGTATTCATCCCTCTTGATCTTTTCCACATTTTGTAGTGTTACAATCTGGAATCAAAATGCACGTAGTGAGTGGTTGTTTTTTTTTTTTTGCCACTTGACATTGACAATGACATGTTGACATGATATGTTCAAATAACATAATAGGTTATAAGTTATTATAGTTATTAAGAAAAAGTTATTGTTCAAAATATCTTTATTGTGACACAAAGGTTAATGAACCAAAAATCTGATTTTTATTTGCTACATATGTATTCACCTCTTCGGATCTGTACTTAGTAGAACCCCCTTTGGGTGCAATTACAGCTGCCCATCTAATAGAATATGTCACCATCTGCTTTGCACATCTGGATTCTAATACATTCTCCTTGGTTAAATTGATCAAGCTGTGGCAATTTGAATGCGAACACAAGAAGTTGCAAGAACTTACCACAAGTTCTGACCCGAATACTATTTAAGATCTAAGCTTTGACTTGGACATTCTAACCCAATCCGATTCATGGCTTTGAACCACTCCAGTGTAGCTTTTGTAGTATGCTTAAGGTTGTTTGCTTTTAGGAAGGTATCTCAGTCTCAAGTCTGGAGCATCTAGGATTGTCATTTCCATCCACCCTGTCTTCAACCGGGACTAATTTCCCAGTCCATGCTGAAGACAAGCATCTCCATAAAGTGATGCTGCCACTACCGTGCTTCACTGTGGTGATGGCGTTCTCTAGGTGATGAACAGTTATGAGATTCTGCCAAACATAGCTCTTTGTGGTTTGTAGTTTTCCACGGTACTACGACTGAGTGGAGGACTGGAAGGGAGGTTTCCTTCGGTACAAGTGGAGTTTTCCTGTTTGCTCATTTCCTAGTTGAGCACCAATCGCAAAGTCTTCACCTAATATCTGTGACCCATTGCGGGCAGACTATAAAAGGTCTCCTCTATGTCATGCTCATCCTCTGACCATTCTCATCAACCCAAGTGACCCGGGTGGCCTGATAGTTCTTCACGCCGTTGTGGAACAATGAGTACATACTGTACATAACCACCATAGTATTTCTTTCCATTTTGCATTCCATTTGGACCTAGGGCATTGGTTAAGACATTGGACTTCTGATCGGAAGGTCGTGACTTCAAATCCCAGCACTGCCCAATAACCCTTGAGCCCTTAACCCTCAACTGCTCAGTTGTATAAATGAGATGAATACAAGTTGCTCTGTGAAAGGGCAATAGTCAAATGCCGTAAATGTGTATGATGTGTATCATGAGTTTGTTAGACGTCTTGTCAGACAATAATGCAAATATTATTGAGACTACAAATGAGTGTAAATACGGCTTCCTATTGAGGAAGAGAATCACTCAATATTCCTTTACTGCTTTCTGTTGGGGCTCAGAAGGTTCTCAAGCTGCTGATGCACTCTATTCATGATATGAATCCCTCAGAGTGTTAATACTTTTTTATGCTGAAGGTAAGATTTAGGTAAGCACAGTTTCTTCTGTAACATCGGACAAAGCTCCATGTTTCACCAAAGTAGCGATTAATGCACGTTGAATGACATATAATCAAAGAAGCTGTCTCTTGGCATGAGTTCTTGAGTATACTTGCACAATGAATTCCTTTACCCAGTGGGCTAACCTGTCTTTAGAGAGCAGAGGCCCCTAACTTTGTGCCCCAATTGTGGTTTTTAAGATTAAACTCCATATTTTTATTCAGGTTTACCTGATATTGTTAATAAAGCTACACCAATGTTGTATAATGAACCAGCAGTTATATTTTATATTTTTGGCTGGAGCTGCTGGTTAACCTTTAGGGGTGTGTGTGTGTGTGTGTGTGTGTGTGTGTGTGTGTGTGTGTGTGTGTCTGTGTGTGTTGTGTGTGTCTTTGGCGGTCATTTAATCCCTACTACTTCAGATGATGTCACACTATTGTGCCAATTGTTTTCCTATTAGAAGCATTGACTCAGCATCTGACAACTGTGTAGGATGGATTCAGTCATTATTGCGTGTGAGCTAATATATGACACAAGTCATCAGTAATGAATAACAAAAACATTCCTCTATTTCATCTCTCACTAATGTGGACTAAGTTCATTCAGATCTTTTGCAGTATTTCATTTTGTGTGTTTAGAAAGAATATATTAGTTAGCGTCTCAGGGAAGCAAATGTGATTTAATGCTAACTAGGTAATGGTGTGCTACCTGAAGAAACTAGGGTTGTCACTGTGCCATCAATATATCTTATGATACTGTACCAGCTGAAGTATCACGATACCAAGTAGTATCACACAATATTGTGTTAATTCATAATTCAGATCTGCAAAATGATTTTAGTGTGAAAACATATTAATGAGAATGAACAACTGGCTATTAGAAAAAAACTAATGAACAATCATACAATTGGCAAGAAAATAATTCAATGTGCCACATATTTCATCTATTGTTCCCTAGAGCAGTGAAATCATGCAAATGGAAATTGTCCTGAGAGTGCTAAGAATGAACACAACATTAAATAACACGGCTAATTTTAGTATGTACATAAAGCTGTTAACATAACGTTAGCTTGCTTCAGCTAATTTTAGTATTTACACACAGCGTAACGTTAGCTTGCTTACTAGAAAACAGGACATCTTTAAAGGTTAAGGTAAAGAATTTAGGTTAAATGAAGTGTCACTAACCTTTGTTTATTCTGCAAAAGCATTGAGACGTGTCGTTTTACCCTACTGACAATACTACCATCAACTGACAATACATACAATACTACCATTGGTACCGGCAGTATTTTGAAGCTTTAGTATCGCTATACTCCCTTAGTTTTGGTATTGTAAGAGCTATTATTGGACATTAAAAGCATGAATGCTTGTGAAGTTATTATGTAAAATTGTTTATGCATTAAGAAAGCGTTGATGGTTGGTTAGGTATTACATATTTATGTACATTTGTTGGTCACCCTTCTTTTACTCTGCAATGGTGTGTTCTGTTTTCCTATCAAACTGTCTTTAAGAATAAGCATGGATTTTTCAGCTAGAAAGAAAGACAGAGCAACACAGTTTTTAACCAGAGCTTTATTTATTAGTCTTGATTGTGGAAAAAATTTTCAGTACACAATTGAAACTTGAATGAAGACCCGAGTCAATTCTTTGCACCCATAGAGCAAGAAAAGATTCTTGCTAGCACTTACAAGTAAACCGTGCAACCCTAGAAGAAACATCTCACCAAAAGTACTACTAAAAATCTGTCATTTAAACCAGTTTGAAGCTTTCTGACAATTTCTCTTTCTCCAACACTATTCCATAGACCTTCTAAAATCTTCATATGGGGCATATGTTCTTGTGGTGCATATGTTACTACAAGATTCACAAAATCTCCCAAAGCAGAGCCTCAGTAAAGCGATTGTGTATGTTACAGGGTGATTTCAGCAAAGACCCACCACCAGGCGGTGGATTATAACATCTTCGAGGGGATGGAGTGCCACGGCGTTCCTCTGGTGACCATTTCCGGAGGCAGAGTGGTGTATGAAAATGGCCGTGTGTTGGCTGAGCCTGGGACAGGAAGGTTTATTCCGCGAAAGCCCTACTCTGACTTTGTGTACAAGAGAATAAGACGAAGAGACGAGGTGAGATTTATCGCTTGCTCTGATCGTGACCTTATCATAGCAACCTATCATTCTTATAGCATATTTTAAGGTCTACCATGTTTACTTTTTCAATATTATAATTAATTATAATTATCAATTTGTATAGCGCTTTTTACAATGGTACATTGTCTCAAAGCAGCTTTACAGAAATATCATTTTTACATTTACAAGCGACTTACTAATGAGAGCACATTCACACACCAATGGTAGCAGAGCTGCCATGCAAGGTGCTAGCTTGCCATTGGGGGCAACTTAGGGTTTAGTGTCTTGCCCAAGGACACTTCGGCATGTGATCACCCGGGCCGGGATTCGAACCACCACCCCCACGATTAGTGGATTAGTGGACAACCCGCTCTACCGACTGAGCCACAGCGCCCAATATTGACAGTGTTTAACATTGTGTAACGTATTAAGTTTTAAATGTTGGATTTCCTTACTCTGAGTTATTTTGTGATGTGTTTAAAATTTCAGGTTGGGAAACCCAGTGCCGTGGTCAGGACACCCTATAAAGGAGAAGTCATGTCTACAGCCAACAGAACTTAAAGAAAAACACACAGAGATCTTACAATATAACCGAGTAATCATTTCTTCTAATACGATTTTAAAGTTGATATACAGTACTGTACTGTGAAAAAGTCTTAGATTAAAAAGGTGTTTGTCAAGCCTTCTTTAGAATTACACATGCATTCAGGCAATGTTTCTTTCCAGACGTTTTCAGAGTACGAGTACATGGTTTTTCCTTGTCCTTACTGATACCGTTAATCCGGATAGATCTGTAAACTGCATCTTCATTTTAAAACGTTCAGCATCTACAGTTGTTTTCAAAGGCTTTCCAAAAATTGCTTGTCCATATTGAAACCGTCTGAAAACGCTTACATCCCTATACATTCACGTGCGTAAAAACTGCGCAGTACAATGTCGTCCACCATTTTGTTTGTTTAGAGTCCAAAAAGATGCGTTTGGAAAATGTATCCGAATTAATGTATACATAGCGTGATACTGATACTGAAATGAGTAACCTATTTAGTATTAATCACTCAGGGTTGTCATGGAACAATTTATTAACCCTGTTTATATTTGGTTGCAGCAGTGTGCAGCTGCTAGCAATGAAGATTTATGTTTAAGACGCTAACGGCCAATACTCTGCACGCTCTGGTTGACTCGCTATCTGTTTAAAAAGCATAAGATGGTACGGTGGTGTTGGTACAGGTACGAGGAAATGAGCATGGCGTTGAGATGGATACACAATATCAGTACGTCAATATTTAGAATGCACGACCGAAGCTGTGTACGTCATTTTCCCAAAGATCTAGTGTGAGAAATCAAGTTCTTTTTATATTCGTCTGCCTTCATCTGTCTATTTTCAGCAAGTCCCCTACAGCTAGCTGAAACACACACAACACACACACGCACACAAACACACACACACACACACACACACACACAAGCGCTATGAATCACCTCTGTGATTCACAGAAACCTACAGACATGCATCATTGTGTTTACTGGCTCCTAAACAAAACATCTTAAAAATTGGACTCATCACTTCATAAGACTTTCTGCCACCAGGTGTAACAGCATGATTTATAGTTTCATACTTTGTCTTTATGTAAACAACAACAACAACAAAAAAGGTTGCTTTGCTGAATCACACTCAATAACACTATTCCTCATTGATTTTGGTGCCAAGCGGCTGTGCCAGATACTGAGCAAGCAGTTGACTATATTTCTTCTTGTCCCTTTGGGAAATGGCTTTAGATGCAGAACGTTTTGGCTCCTTCACTGAATTTTCTGTCTTTAGCTTGGCCAGTTTTTTCAGATATGTTTTAATTATCATGTTGGGCACCTCAAGGTGATCATCTCTCCATCTCACATTATGAATGCAGTTTTTTTCAAGGAAAAAACCCTACTTTTATTGTACTATTATTGATTGGAAAATACATTTAAAATGTTTTTTTTTTTTTTTATTTCACATTTTGTTATGTTGCAGCCTTATGCTCAAATGCTTTAAATAATTTATTTTTTCCACATCAATCTAAATTCTGTACTCCATATTGACAAAACAATAATCAGATTTATGACAGACTTATAACCACTGCAAATTTATTCAAAATAAATAACTGAAATAACCCCCCCGAAAAACGTGAAATTTATCTCGGGTGCATCCAATTTCTCTGGATAAATGGTAAATGGTAAATATATAAACTTACAGTGCCTTGCGAAAGTATTCGGCCCCCTTGAACTGTTCGACCTTTTGCCACGTTTCAGGCCTCAAATATAAAGATATAAAACTGTAATTTTTTGTGAAGAATCAACAACAGGTGGGACACAATCATGAAGTGGAACCAAATTTATTGGATATTTCAAACTTTTTCAACAAATAAAAAACTGAAAAATTGGGCGTGCAAAATTATTCAGCCCCCTTTACTTTCAGTGCAGCAAACTCTCTCTGGAAGTTCAGTGAGGATCTCTGAATGATCCAATGTTGACCTAAATGTCTAATGTTGATAAATAGAATCCACCTGTGTGTAATCAAGTCTCCGTATAAATGCACCTGCACTGTGATAGTCTCAGAGGTCTGTTTAAAGCACAGAGAGAATGATGAAGAACAAGGAACACACCAGGCAGGTCCGAGATACTGTTGTGGAGAAGTTTAAAGCCAGATTTGGATACAGAAAGATTTCCCAAGCTTTAAACATCCCAAGGAGCACTGTGCAAGCGATAATATTGAAATGAAAGGAGTATCAGACCACTGCAAATCTACCAAGACCTGGCCGTCCCTCTAAACTTTCAGCTCATACAAGGAGAAGACTGATCAGAGATGCAGCCAAGAGG
>JAFFST010053334.1:21387-36220 GCA_022414735.1 Noturus placidus
AAATTTCCCTTCTTTTTTGGGTGGAATGTTTTGTTCAAACCCAGCCAAATTTTCTTAAAATTTAACTAGGGACCAAAGTAACATAGTTGACATGCACTGTACAAGAAATTGCAAAAAAAAAAAAATGTTAGTCTTTTTTTCGTTCTTTTTGTTTTCCTTTTCAAACCTTTATCAAAACATGCTGTGTTACTGCACGCTGTGCCCAAGTCATGTTGCAGAAAATCCATTTCAACATGCTTGTTAAATCGAATCGAGTCCAAATAAAGTACAAAACACAAGACTGTATGATCAGCCTTGCGGAAACATCGGAATGGTATCGGAGGGGAAAATCTGACAAGAGCAGCAAGAGTTACCCTGGGACAAGAGAGAGAAAAAGAAACATGTACAATTTGCACATTATCTCTGTAAGGCTTCCGCCTTAATTGATTAAATAAATAATACATTTTTTATTTTCTTTACCTCACGGGAGGTTTTTTTTTTCCCTCCCTGTAAATAAATTCTAAAGTACTTATTTAATCATAACGTCTGTAAAAATACAGTATAGACCCTAGACTTTAGGATAACAAAACAGGATTCCTAATGTTTTTTTTCTTCAATAATCACGCCATTGCATTCACTCGCCATGAAAACCATGCACTAGTGAAATTTCTCTTTAAAAATAATAGAAATTTTCAAAAAAATGGCTGACCTGTTTCCTGTTTGTGTCATTTTTTATTTATTTTTTTTTTTCAAGTTGCAATCTGAAGAAAATATTTCTTTAAGATCAGCTAAATTGTGTGTCCATGCAAAAGAAAAAAAAAAAAAAAAAAAAATAAGAGTCCATTCGAAACGTTCATCCGGGAAATCGCGAGCCTTCGCTTTCCTGTCGATTATAACCTTCTCAGTATTGCATTTTTTTGCTTTGTTTTTTAAAAAAAATCTATAAACAGTCACGCTTGCGATCGTGTGCATATCTGGGGAGTGCAGACGGTTTAATACGAACTCAATTCCATAATCATAAACTCTGGGTCTGTTTAAATGGCATGACCCAAGATACACTCTTCACCCGTTCACATACAACTGGACAATGAACGATAATGAAAGAGAAACAAATGAGCGTTAATATGGGCTTGAGTAGAACCCCATGGCTTTGAAAAAGACAAAAAACAGGTCCATTTCCTTCATCTGGCTGCTCCCCGACTGTAGGGGTCACTCTCCATGCTCAACATGTGCGAGGTTTATTTATCTATTATTAGTATTATCATCTTCTTCTTGTTGATTTTAATTTTTTTTTGCGAGCAAACACAACCGCTTTTAGTTTTCACCCCTAAGAAACAGGCTCAGAAGACAACACCAAGCATGCAGTGTGTGTTACTGGGGAGGGGCAGCGACTGGCCTCAAATCTCAAACTCCCACCATCGGGATGATGGATGATGCTACAACAACCACGCTAGTCGTTAGCGCTGTGCTACGAGCGGCTGAACCGCGCAGAGCTGCTGTCCAGAGATGTCTGGGATGCTCTTCGAGTCAGAGGAGCAAGCGTCGGGTCCACCAATGAGGATGGGGGAAAGAGCTTGAACCAGCCAATTACCATGTTGGACAAGTCCAGCTCGTCTAAAAGTATCTGAACGGCGCCCATAAATGATTTGTGGTCCATTCGGCCGTAATCTCCCCACACGATGACCTGATGGATAAAAGAGAATTAACATGTCTACTGCCTTGATTTTCAGTTATAAGCACAGAGGCATTACAATTATTTGATTATTATATAAATGCATAAAAGTTTTAACCCTCTATAATTGAGACAAATACAAACATCTTGTAGTTAATTAATATTAATGTAATTTATTATTATGGAACAATACATGTATAATGGTAATTTATCCACAGTCTACTGTCTAGAGTCTAGACAGCAGTGTATAGTGTTGTGTATAGTCTATTGTATAGTGTTGTGTATAGTGTTGTGTATAGTCTATTGTAGTGTTGTGTATAGTGTTGTGTATAGTCCATTGTAGTGTTGTGTATAGTCTATTGTAGTGTTGTGTATAGTGTTGTGTATAGTCCATTGTAGTGTTGTGTATAGTGTTGTGTATAGTCTATTGTAGTGTTGTGTATAGTGTTGTGTATAGTGTTGTGTATAGTCTATTGTAGTGTTGTGTATAGTGTTGTGTATAGTCTATTGTAGTGTTGTATATAGTCTATTGTAGTGTTATGTATAGTGTTGTGTATAGTCTATTGTAGTGTTTGTATAGTGTTGTGTATAGTCTATTGTAGTGTTGTATATAGTCTATTGTAGTGTTATGTATAGTGTTGTGTATAGTCTATTGTAGTGTTGTGTATAGTGTTGTGTATAGTCTATTGTAGTGTTGTATATAGTCTATTGTAGTGTTATGTATAGTGTTGTGTATAGTCTGTTGTATAGTGTTATGTATAGTGTTGTGTATAGTCTGTTGTAGTGTTGTGTATAGTGTTGTGTATAGTCTATTGTAGAGTTGTGTATAGTGTTGTGTATAGTATATTGTATAGTTTTGTGTATAGTCTATTGTAGTGTTGTGTATAGTGTTGTAGTGTTGTGTATAGTGTTGTGTATAGTCTATTGTAGTGTTGTGTATAGTGTTGTGTATAGTGTTGTGTATAGTCTATTGTATAGTGTTGTGTATAGTCTATTGTAGTGTTTTGTATAGTGTTGTGTATAGTGTTGTGTATAGTGTTGTGTATAGTCTGTTGTATAGTGTTATGTATAGTCTGTTGTATAGTGTTGTGTATAGTCCATTGTATAGTGTTGTGTATAGTGTTGTGTATAGTGTTGTGTATAGTCTGTTGTATAGTGTTGTGTATAGTCCATTGTATAGTGTTGTGTATAGTGTTGTGTATAGTCTATTGTAGTGTTTGTATAGTGTTGTGTATAGTCCGTTGTATAGTGTTGTGTATAGTCCATTGTATAGTGTTGTGTATAGTCCGTTGTATAGTGTTGTGTATAGTGTTGTGTATAGTATATTGTATAGTGTTGTGTATAGTCTATTATAGTGTTGTGTATAGTGTTGTGTATAGTGTTGTGTATAGTCCGTTGTATAGTGTTGTGTATAGTCCATTGTATAGTGTTGTGTATAGTCCATTGTATAGTGTTGTGTATAGTCCGTTGTATAGTGTTGTGTATAGTCCGTTGTATAGTGTTGTGTATAGTCCAGTGTATAGTGTTGTGTATAGTCCGTTGTATAGTGTTGTGTATAGTCCATTGTATAGTGTTGTGTATAGTGTTGTGTATAGTGTTGTGTATAGTCCGTTGTATAGTGTTGTGTATAGTCCGTTGTATAGTGTTGTGTATAGTCCATTGTATAGTGTTGTGTATAGTGTGGTGTATAGTGTTGTGTATAGTCTGTTGTATAGTGTTATGTATAGTCTATTGTAGTGTTGTGTATAGTGTTGTGTATAGTCTATTGTAGTGTTGTATATAGTCTATTGTAGTGTTATGTATAGTGTTGTGTATAGTCTATTGTAGTGTTGTGTATAGTGTTGTGTATAGTCTATTGTATAGTGTTGTGTATAGTCCGTTGTATAGTGTTGTGTATAGTCCATTGTATAGTGTTGTGTATAGTGTTGTGTATAGTGTTGTGTATAGTCTATTGTAGTGTTGTGTATAGTGTTGTGTATAGTCTATTGTAGTGTTGTGTATAGTGTTGTGTATAGCCTATTGTAGAGTTGTGTATAGTGGTTGTATAGTGTTGTGTATAGTCCATTGTATAGTGTTGTGTATAGTCCGTTGTATAGTGTTGTGTATAGTCCATTGTAGTGTTGTGTATAGTCTGTGTATAGTGTTGTGTATAGTGTTGTGTATAGTATGTTGTATAGTGTTGTGTATAGTCTATTGTAGTGTTGTGTATAGTGTTGTGTATAGTCTGTTGTATAGTGTTGTGTATAGTCTATTATAGTGTTGTGTATAGTATATTGTATAGTGTTGTGTATAGTCTATTATAGTGTTGTGTATAGTGTTGTGTATAGTCTGTTGTATAGTGTTGTGTATAGTCTATTGTAGTGTTGTGTATAGTGTTGTGTATAGCCTATTGTAGTGTTGTGTATAGTGTTGTGTATAGTCTATTATAGTGTTGTGTATAGTGTTGTGTATAGTCTATTGTAGTGTTGTATATAGTCTATTGTAGTGTTGTGTATAGTGTTGTGTATAGTCTATTCTATAGTGTTGTGTATAGTCTATTATAGTGTTGTGTATAGTCCATTGTAGTGTTGTGTATAGTGTTGTGTATAGTGTTGTGTATAGTCTATTGTAGAGTTGTGTATAGTGTTGTGTATAGTGTTGTGTATAGTGTTGTGTATAGTCCATTGTAGTGTTGTGTATAGTCTAGTGTATAGTGTTGTGTATAGTCTATTGTAGAGTTATGTATAGTGTTGTGTATAGTCTATTGTAGTGTTGTGTATAGTGTTGTGTATAGTCTGTTGTATAGTGTTATGTATAGTCTATTGTAGTGTTGTGTATAGTGTTGTGTATAGTCTGTTGTATAGTGTTATGTATAGTGTTGTGTATAGTCTGTTGTAGTGTTGTGTATAGTGTTGTGTATAGTGTTGTGTATAGTGTTGTGTATAGTCTATTGTAGTGTTGTGTATAGTCTGGTGTATAGTGTTGTGTATAGTCTGTTGTATAGTGTTATGTATAGTCCATTGTAGTGTTGTGTATAGTGTTGTGTATAGTCTATTGTAGTGTTGTGTATAGTGTTGTGTATAGTCTATTGTAGTGTTGTGTATAGTGTTGTGTATAGTCTGTTGTATAGTGTTATGTATAGTCTATTGTAGTGTTGTGTATAGTGTTGTGTATAGTCTGTTGTAGTGTTGTGTATAGTCTATTGTAGTGTTGTGTATAGTGTTGTGTATAGTCTATTGTAGTGTTGTGTATAGTGTTGTGTATAGCCTATTGTAGTGTTGTGTATAGTGTTGTGTATATTCTATTGTAGTGTTGTGTATAGTGTTGTGTATAGTCTGTTGTATAGTGTTGTATAGTGTTGTGTATAGTCTGTTGTATAGTGTTGTGTATAGTCTGTTGTATAGTGTTGTGTATAGTCTGTTGTATAGTGCTGTGTATAGTCTGTTGTATAGTGTTGTGTATAGTGTTGTGTATAGTGTTGTGTATAGTCCGTTGTGTAGTGTTGTGTATAGTCTGTTGTATAGTGTTGTGTATAGTCCGTTGTATAGTGTTGTGTATAGTCCGTTGTATAGTGTTGTGTATAGTCCATTGTATAGTGTTGTGTATAGTCCGTTGTATAGTGTTGTGTATAGTCTGTTGTATACTCTACAATAGACTTTTTTTCTTTTCATTTATCTAATAAATACCAGAACCTCAGAATTCTATGTTACATATACAGTACTGTATGTGAGGTATGAGGTGGGAAAAAACGTTGCTCACTTGTAAGACTTTTCCCCCTGGACTGTCTTCGAAGGAAAGCTGCTGCTGATAAAGAGGGTCCAAGGTTTTGCGTGCTACTTTTGTTTTCTTCTTGGCTATGCATGCTCCGTTCTCCAGCAGGTACACCTTCACGTAAGGGGCTGGACACACACCGATGGATTGCACTCAGGTTAGATGAATGTCTTGCTTGGACATCATGGCATTATGTTACAGATTTATACTCCAATCTTACCCGGCAGTGCCTTAGATCCTGGTTTACCCACAAGGCCTCGGGCTCGAATGATCTCCACCTCCAGAGCTCCTTTCTTCTCCACCATTCCGATCTGAATATCGCCTGGGCACATAAAGAAGAAATCCAGGATAAGTAACCGGCGTACGTTGCATTCTATTATCATCCCTATTAGAACGCTAAGCATTTGTATACAAATTGAAGCAAAGGAGCCGGCTTAGTCAAACAGCCTGGTTTATTTTTAGCACTCACCCATGGAAGGTGTAGCCAAAGTCTGTCGGCCTACTAACTGGGCGGGGCCTAGTCCATCCAGGAAGTCGCTGAACTGGCTGTCTGAGGACAGTCGCACTCCGGGAAAGATCAGGCTACAAGAGAAACAATGCTAACTGTTAAGACACCGAGAACAAGAACATAAAGATTTGCCTGACAGTACATTTATGTTAAATAAGTGTGTGTGTTTGTGTTACTCACTTCCCCTCAGAGCTGAAGCTGTTCATGCTGCCGTCGGTGGACTCGCGGCTAGCCTGCCGTGTCATTCTGCTCCTCATCTCCACAGCCAGGCCTGTCTCGGTACTCCTCTG
Organism: Noturus placidus; assembly: GCA_022414735.1. Taxonomy (NCBI): domain Eukaryota; kingdom Metazoa; phylum Chordata; class Actinopteri; order Siluriformes; family Ictaluridae; genus Noturus; species Noturus placidus. The sequence continues at coordinate 27,587 of JAFFST010053334.1, forward strand.
GACGGTGCTGCGCAGTTTCTTTCCTCCTGCTTCTACACGGAGGCACAAAGAACAGAAAAAAATGGTGGTGGTTAGTCATGATTTCAGAGCAGACTTTCTGCAGAAGGAAATCCGGAAATAGTCGCAACTCAGCAATTTCCTGCGTTTTCTATTACAATCACACAGAAATATAAAATACCTCCACATTAAGAAGGGAACAGATGGAAACGTTCACAGTATAAACACTTCAGAATTAAATAGAAAGGGTTTCTGTATATCTACAATCTAAAAGCCAAAACAGTGCTGCAGAAATGAAAGGATTATATTATAGGTTTATGTTTAAAAAAATATAGCTCCCCCCTGCATATTACTCACTTTTTCACCTTAAAGCATATCGATAGTGAACTGGTAATGGTAACTACTGTGAAACCAATAGTCTTATTGGCTTTTTAGAAATGGTTAAATCTGCATTTGTTTTTACTTTTCTGAAATCAAGAACATCAGCAACATTGCGCATAAGTAAAAAAAATAAATAAATTAATATGTCAAGCACAGAATGGTATGAAGTGGGGCTGGGCTAACTTCTTTCTAGCCCAGACCGTAACTTCAAACCGCTAGATCTGGCATCCACTGGGGTAATTTATTTAAGCACACAAAATACAAACAAATGATAAGGTGTCACTGCCTACTATAGATATCCACTGTAATGCAGTACAAACAGTATGATCTTACAACTGAGGTAAAACTGAGATGTAGTTTATTGCAATTTCATGGGCCTTTGTTTCAAGTCATTTCTCCCCACATTACATGGACACACACACACACACACACACACACACACACACAACCACACTACTGTGGTTCTCCTCAGCTGATCTGAGGTGACAGCTGACTCGTTCTATCAGACATACTGCTCATCTCTGGATGTGACAAGCACTGAACACTCACGCATAGCCCTGCTCTTGTTAGGTGTCGCAAAACTCCACCGCCCGATAACCACCCCACCAACAAACCACCAGGTCAGGGCCAAACCACAACTGGCATGACTTGACTTACAGCAACGAAGAGATGAAAACATGGCCGTAGGTTTTGTCATGTGAGCTCTTACACACAATGAGATTTTACGTTAAATCTTCCTTTCAGCATTCCAACTGCTTAATGAATTCTTTCTGACTGACCGTAGGGACTGTGTGGTTATGTGACTAGCAATGTCTTAACAACATGACCAAACTAATCCTTGCTTTATACTAATGCAGACATCTGCTGGTCATCAGCTAGTCCTAGGGTGTGCTACATCACGCACTTTAAATAAGACACTTAGCTAAAACTTACAAAGCAGAAACCTAAACACACAAAAGAAAAAGTATTGGTCGAACTGTATGTCGCAATTAGCATAGCTTAATATATTGGTGCGATAGTGTAAATATGGTTCAAGTAAAAAAATAACACCAATATTGTTCATTATAAAAAGTAGTTAGTATGAAATATATTCAACGTTAACGAAAACGTACCGTAGATTTTTGTTTCCCAAGGTACAAGTAATGAAAATGCCTTAATGTAGTCTCTTTCTAGACAGAGCTGTTTAATTCAATGTTATATGTTTACATTATACCGCTTAACGCTAACTAGCTAGCTAGATATTTCTAGAAACAAGCCGAACCAAGAGTAATGGAATGAACCCTCTGTATCTGTTTTATTATTATTTTAGCCACTTCCTTTGAATGTCATTGAAGACAGACATATATTTTTTAACTACAAATGCTCCATGGAAGATTACGACGGTTAGCAGTTGTGCCTTTTCTTACGACGTTATTTGCACCAAATATTCTCAGGGAAGAATAGTGTCCTAAACATCACTGTTGCTGGGTTGTTACCTCAAATGTACACCTTTAGTGCTGTATGTATCTTTTACACAGAAGTGTGCATGTAGTGTACCTTTAAATTGTCACTCTAAAAGGAAATTACGGTCCAAAGATGTATCTTAAATCCGTCAATGTATAGTATATTTCTCTTTCCAAGTGAACGAGATATGTTAAAAGTACAAAAGATTAGGGACGCACTCGAGGGATGAGGAAAGATAGTGTAGTGGCGCTTTTCTTGACAGTGAATCACTTGTATAAAATGTTATTAAGATCTAGTTCAATCCCCATTATAAACATGGACAAAATAAAGTCTTTAAGCAATAATTTAGCTCCCAGACCCATGCACATTACATACACATTCATAATCATCCTACTCTACGTCTGATTCTGAACACATACAGAGACCACCTCACTAATCATCAACGTAAGCGCACATGCCCTCGTTAACAGAGTCATAATTACCTCGGAGAAAATACACCCATTTCCAAATGCCATCTCCAGGAAGACAATTCTCTCACTCATTAATCCTGCGTTCATTACTACATCAAACTGAGCTGAATGAAAGCTCCCTTCACAGATTATGGTCTGGTATGTTTGTGATCAAGGATGCTTAAGATTACAGACTAGATTTGGAGGACTATCTCTCTATATCAGCATTCAAACACCTCTTCCTGTTTTGACAAGATTATACATAAATTTTACAGTTTTATTATGGCATTAATACCAAGAATCGGTGACAGTGAAAGAGCTAGACTGATGCGTCAAGGTCAGGATATGTGCAAGCAACCTTGACTGAAGCTTGGTCAACACACAGCGTCATTTTTTTTTAATGCAAGATTTATTACGCAGGAATAGAATAAGATATGCATGACTCGACACAACAAAACATTTCTGGTATGCCTGAACGGCTGAAACTCTGAAATCTGAAATTGATAAAAATAACACTGTAATAAACATCATATATATATATATATATGTCGTTACATTGCTATGAATTTTTTTTTTTAATATAAGAAAATGTTCTCTCCATCTCCCCAGACCACAGACTCCAAGAACAAAGATCCCTCTCACCTCCTTCCTCCTCGTCGAACGAGTTCATGCAAGGAAAGTAGACAGCAAGTGCTTCGAACGAGGCAGACAGGCTCATGCGGCTCTGCGAGCGCTGCATGCGCCCGTTCCCGGAGCTGGAGCATGATCCGGTGCTCGTCGTAGTGCTGGTGGCATCGTGGCTCTGCCTTCCCATGTTGCCCTTGGACCAGTTTTGCGGCGAAAGAGCTCAAATGAATGCTCAAAATTGAGACCGACTAGCTGCTTCTTACAAGCAGAGAAGCACACAGATGATAAAAATGTACCTAGTAGTAGCAGATTGCACTGTGTGTGTGTGTGTGTGTGTGTGTGTGTGTGTGTGTGTGTACGTGTGTGAATGAGATCCCTGGAGTATGCAGCACTAGCGCTCTGAACTGAAAGAGGCTGTCTGCTTGTTTCGGCTCCTCTCTTTTCTAGAGCGCGCACACACTCTATCACTTTCTCTCATACACACAGGGGGGGAGAGGGTGAGAAGAGCCTCCTGCCCTCCTCCCTCAGCCAATGGGAGGATGCGCTTTGGATGAGCACCTAAGACCTAATGAGCTCTACCCAGAGATACAGCATCTGTGTGTGTGTGTGTGTGGCCATTAGCAAGACTTCAAGACTGACCATGACTTCCTGACTTCAAGACTGACCATGCACCGCACGCCAAACACTCCCAGTTCACGTGGCGAACATGAGCACACACACACAAACACACAAACACACACAGAAAGGTGTGACATCCGTCCATTTAGTAAATGTTTCTTCACCTCAGATAACAAACAGAGTCGGTTATTTGTCTGCCTATAATTAGAGGCTCTCTCATTTTATGGTCTTAGCAGTCCATTTCCCAGCATGTTCACATGGACGAAGTCTGACTCAATAACAAAAACATTTTAATTTCTTTTCGACTTTACTGGAAAAAAATAAATGAAGAATGACTCACAACATAGCTATTAAACAGAACCACAGAGGATTACTACTAACTAAATAAATCTTACTACAGAATTTCAAGAATTATTTTAAATGAAAGATGATGGATAGTTAAAGGATACTGCAGTAAACTGATGATAGCTAGATAAAAGTTACCACAGAATATTAAAAAAAAGCCTGTTAAAGTTGTCACCGGAGATTATTGATAGCTAGCTCAAAAGTTACCACAAATGTTTATTGAAAACTATTTCAAATTTACCACATTTGGTTATTGATAGCTATCTAAACTTGATCACAGAAGATTATTGGTAGCTAGATAAAAGTTACCTCAAGATTATTGAGATCTTAAAGTCACCACAGAGGTTTAATGATAGCCAGCTAATTTACCACAGAAGATTATTGATAACTGGCTAAAAGTCACTACGGAAGATTACTAAAAGCTAGCTAAAATTTACCACAGAAGATTATTGATAACTCGCTAAAAGTCACTACGGAAGATTATTAAAAGCTAGCTAAAATTTACCATAGAAGATTATTGATAACTAGCTAAAAATCACTACAGAAGATTACTAATATCTAATTATATTTCATAACAGAAGATTATTAACAGCCAGTTAAAATTCACCAAAGAATTTTAATGATAACTAGCTAAAAGTTACCTCAGACAATTACTGATAGCAAGCTATCAGTTAGCACAAATGATTATTATTAACTATTTAAAATTGACCTCAGTTGGTTACTGATAGCTATCTCAACTTTATTATAGAAGAGTATTGATGGCTAGATAAAAGTTACCTCAGAAATGTAATGCTAGCTATCTAAATGTTACCACAGAAGAGTATTGATAACTAGCTAAAAGTTACCTCAATATTACTAATAGTTATCTTAAAGTCACCAAAAAAAAAGATTGTTGATAGCTAGCTAAAATTTACAGTAGAAGAGTATTGTTACCTAGATAAAAGTCACCACAAATGATTACTAATAGCTAGCTAAAAGTCACCACAGAAGAATAATGATAGCTAGCTAAAAGTTACCTCAGAAAATGAATAGTTAGCTAAAAGTATTGATAGCTAGCTAACAGTTACCATTTCTGTCAGAAGACTAAACCTATGACTAAATCAGAAATGCATCACAGGAACTAACACCAACAAATATACAGAATAATTATATAGTTATATAATAATACAACTATTATAATATGATGATGGGCTAAAGAGGTTTTGTAGCAAGATTTGTTAATAAGTATCAGTCCCTAAAACACAGACTTCTGTAAAGAAAGCTGGCTCATGTAAAAGTAGAGGTTCTAATGTTGAATGATTCCTTGAGAATCAATACACATTAGATCTTGTTATATTATAATCATTATGACATTTATACAAAGAGCCAGCTGCTCTGAATGTGTTCATCGGAAAAGAAAAGAAAAAAAAAATCTACACTCATATCACCACGGGATTAGTGATAGAAGACTGCCGAGGGAGGACTAATTACACATGTTCATTAAAAGATGAAGATAATATTAGAGAAAAAAAGCATTTTACCCTTTTTTCCACAGCTGCATACAAGCACCTTTTTATAAGAATAAAGGTAAAGGAGTGCTGAAATGAAAGATCCAATTTTTTTATTTTTTTTATTTTCAATACAGGTCTTCATAATAGCATGTAGCACAGGTTTATTACACTATAGAACTCTAGCCCAAAGAACTATAACCCCATAATGCACTATTATCATCATGTAATGCACTATTAGGGTCCCACAAAGCACTACTATGACTACATGACGCACCATTATAGACCCACAGTAAACTACTATGACTACATGATGTTCAATTAGGGTCCAATTTTGCACTATTATGGTCCTACACTGCACTACTATGACTACATAATACACCTTTAGGGTCACACAACACACTACTATTACTACATGATGCACCATTATAGACCCACAGTGCACTACTATGACTAGATGATGTACTATTAGTGTCCCAAAATGCACTACTATGACTACATAATTCACCATTAGGGACCCACAGTGCACTACTATGACCACACAATGCACTATTAGGGTCTTATAATGCACTATTAGGGTCCCACAATGCACTACTATGACTACATAATGCACCATTAGGGACCCACAACGCACTACTATTACATAATGCACTATTAGGGTCTTATAATGCACTATTAGGGTCCCACAATGCACTACTAGGACCACATAATGCACTATTAGGGTCCTGCAATGCACTACTATGACCACATAATGCACTATTAGGGTCCTATAATGCACTATTAGGGTCCCGCAATGCACTACTATGACCACATAATGCACTATTAGGGACCCACAGTGCACTACTATGACCACATAATGCACGATAAAAGTCCCACAATGCACTACTATGACTACATAATGCACTATTAGGGTCCCGCAATGCACTACTATGACCACATAATGCACTATTAGTGTCCCACAATGCACTACTATGACCACATAATGCACTATTAGGATCCCACCATACACTATTATGACCCAGTTATGTACTATGCACCAGCTATGTCCTTCACTCTCTACTCTACCTCCACTACACAACACTGATTCCTTTATGGCACACTACGTCTGCTGAAACAATGAATCCTTTAGCAAATGGCAATATATGGTAAAAAAATAAATAAATACAAAAATGATGAGGGCGTAAATGTTTTGACAGGCTCTGCTGCTCTTAGTAAAGCGGCAAGCTCTGTGAGAAATACTGAAATGTAGGAGGGATGGATGGGAGGCATTATAGTTGTAGGCATTTAAAATCCCAGGTCTCTGAAAAATACCACTTAAAAGTCAGTGGATCATGTAAATCATTATTGGAAGAGAAAGAGCACCAATTTCTCCATGTATAATTTAGCTCTGAAGTAAATTATAGGAGAATGTCATCAAATAACTTCACAGGTCTGTTAAAACCATATGGAGCTAAGACACAAAGTGTTAGCATGGCTCATCCAGTACTGAAGTGCACACACACACACACATACACACACACACACACACACACACACACACACACACATCACAGGATGTATAATATTGCAGTCATAAGATGCTGAGATGTGGATTGTCCAGTGCTACTAAAGAGGCTGCAAATGTGTGTGTTGGCTTATTAAGTTTAGAATACAAAAAAGGTACACATGAAGATGGCATTTCAAAGATTAAAGTCTGCATTATAACATATTTATAAAAGCTTTCTAAATTAATTAAAATATGCTTGTCTGGACCAGTTACAACAATTCAATTACCATGCAGTATTTTGTATCGAGCGCCAAAAAGGCACTCTTATACACTTACTGTCTGATTGAAATGAAACGCAAATGTCAAGCATGCATCATTAGGCCAGTGAGCTAATGCCTTTGCGCATTACTCTTTATGTAAATTTAGTTTTTTTATTATTCGAGTTAACTCGTTTTTTAAGCAGGGAATGGTGTGAACTTTTTAAACCAGAACCCACTTTTAAAACAGAGGCACATATCAGACATGCTCAATTCCTTGTGCATGCCGTCTGTACCAGATATTTGCTGCGTCATCTACAATATGATACGTTCAGATGATTATACAATTAACATCCGACTGTGGTATTTTTACATAAGAGTATTCAGGGTGTGGTGTCTGCAAAGCCATTATCAGTGAGGACAGAACTACTGTTATACTGTCAATCCATGCTGAGACAGGTCTTTTTTACAGAAGGCTAAATAATAACGATCTGAAGAGCAAAAATTAACATGTGACATCAGCTGTCATGACATTAAGCATCGATTCTTGGTAACACGACACTCATATCACTGACCGTAAACGTTCAAGACAATTCATGCTAGCTTGTGACATCTACCATGACAGGCTTATTACACGATCATGTTAGTCTTATGAGCCAGAGATTAAATAAAGTGTTACAGAGTGCTTCATAGTGCTATGCAGAGACAGGTTGTACATTGAGTCTTTGTTTACAGTAGCCTTAAAACATTTGCCGTGGGCCAATTTGCCATCTCCTGTTCTAAACAGCAATAAATAATAGCTCTAAACACTCATTATATATAGATCATATCGTAACACAGGGTCCATTAGTGACATTCCATACCCGAGTATTGAACTGATTTACCTGATGGGCAGAATGTTGCCATGAGGATCGCTTAACTCTAAATATCTCACAGAATGAAATATGACACAATTAAAACATTCAGAGCATTCAGATGAAGATCTGAAGATTGGAAAATCATCGGCTGGTCATCAACTCTATCATATGAGGCGGTGCCCACTGTAGCCTCAGATTTCAGTTCTTGGCTAACAGGAGTGGAACCCGATGCGGTCTTCTGCTGTTGTAGCCAATCCGTCTCAAAGTTTGACATGTTGTGCATTCTGAGACGCTTTTCTGATCACCACGGTGGTAAAGCGTGATTATCTGCGTTACTGTAGCCTTGCTATCAGCTCGAACCAGTCTGGCAATTCTCCAGAGAGCTCTCATTAACAAGGTGTTTCTGTCACTTGATGCTTTTTTGTATTTCGCACCATTCTGTGAAAACCCTAGAGACTGTTGTGTGTGAAAATCACAGGAGATCAGCAGTTTTTGGAAGATTCAATCCAGCCCATCTGGCACCAACAATCATCTCAGAGTCAAAGTCACAGAGATCAGAATTTTTTCATCATTATAAAGCTCTTGAATGGTATCTGCATGATTTTATGCGTTGTGCTGCTGCCACATGATTGTCATATATATATATATATATATATATATATATATATATATATATATATATATATA
>JAFFST010053334.1:51960-63280 GCA_022414735.1 Noturus placidus
CCACCACCACCCTTAAGACATGCGTAGACACAACGACTTCAAAAAGTCATAAATATATTTCACTAAAACCATGGAAACGTTTACCAAACATGGTGGTAGAAACAGTCACTCTGTCTAAAGATCTTTAATATTTTGAATGTCATTGTGAATGTCATGCTTTGATCAAGTCGCTGCGTGCCATAGTGACTTTACCGTAAATCGAATCCGTTCAGTTTGTATTCAGCTGTCAAAATGTCCGCAGTACTCCTGCGCTACAGTTTTAGCGGAATCTTTAAATGCGCTTTTCGCACGTTTCTCTTCAGGAGGGTCAGCAAAACTAAAAATGCTAGCACTTTCCTTCTGGATAAGATGCATGAAAAAGAGAAAACGGTGAGGAAATGTTTGTTTCCCCCCCCCCACAAACTTACCAGACCCTCTAGAGAACGCTAGAGCCCACACCTACTCAGTTTAATGTCACTAATACTCAACTCTCTGTCTCGGTCACTTTTAGATAAACGCATCTGCCAGCATAATTAATGTCAATAGGTATGTCAGTATGAATAAGAATTATTATTAGTACAGGATTAGCTGATTGCAATCCTTGCAACTGGATTCATCATGAGATGCTAAAACAGACTTACACTAGTCCTGTTACTCTGAAAAGTATCTATGATAGATGAAGCAAAGGAGTACACGTGACACAAAATGCAATCATGTGCACTGCTCATGCAATTATGTGCATTGCCCAGCATGCACCACATCCTCAGAGAAACATGATGCTACCAAAGTGATGAACACTGTAATGTGTTTAAAGGGAAGCTGAAGCCTTTCCCCTAAGGACTGAACAGGGTACGGTGTAATTTGAATAAATAATAAATAGGACAAATGTTTGGTTTTTTTTCTTCTTTTTTTTATATTATGAGGAAAACACAACAAACAGTAAAAACAATATCCAGCTGTGCATATATTGCTGGATCGACTTTCCATTCCTAGCACAAAGAGTGAGACAGAAAGAGAACGACTACAGTACACGTGATCGCTGCTCATGCTTAGCTAGTCTTCACAAGTCCCAGGAGATGACAAAAGTGCTGGTGAGCATTCAGAAAGCACATTTTGCCCATTACGGCACAGAAAGGAGGTCAGAGCAGCTCACGGAGCCGGAAATAACACACTTTTGATAAACGAGGCAGAAAAACAGAAACACAATGAGTTGGAGTTTTGTGGTTGTGTAATGTATAGGGTATGTGAGTACGTAAGTGCAGGGTCATGACAGCACCCTTGCAATTCTAACATGGATAGTCCAGATGTTTTTCCCGCTTGAAGATTGCTGAATAATACAGCACACTTAGCAACAGACTCCATCCCCTTGCACCTGATGATCATTAATGCTCTCGACCCTGTTTCTGTCTATGGAAATCTGTATCTTTCACATATATAAAATATGCAATTTTAGAACAGTTTCATCTTAAGATGCGAAATACAGAATAGTGTCTACGCAAATCAATTCATTTTGCATCAGGAATATGTTTACTGCAGCCTGAAGGTTACCTCAGGAGCAATTGCACACACCACTCAGTACAAACCGACGGCATGTATTAAACTGAGGAAGCCCAATTGTGTCAGTTGAATAATAGCATTTCCTCAAGCCTGAATAATGTTTATGTTTGAATGAGTATGAATGAGTATGTTTATAAAAATTATGCCTTAGTGCCACAAAACAATCAGAAGCTTTCTCAAATGGATGACATTGTCACGGTAAATTTGGTTTCATATGAGATGTTCGCTGCACATCTGCAGACAGATTCTTTACCTTTTATTAATTACATGTTTGTTTGTTTCCCTGATATGATTTATTGCCTTTAGTTTCTGTTAAACTTGAGTTTTTAGTTTCAATTTCTGTGATTCTCTTGGAGATTTGAACTTGTGAACCAACAGCACATGCTAAAACCTCATTTAAATATCGTTCCTCCCCCGACGTTGCACATCACGTCATTCATGTAATTATTCTTTGCAAATCACCCACAACATCCCATTACATATGCAAATTAGTACTTGTTATTTGGAATATTATTAAACCAGGCTCTGTATGCTCAGCCTTCTTGCTGTTTTTTTTTAAACAGCAAATAACAGCACCATAAAAGGACAAAAATCTAATGTCAGTTGATAGATCAGACAGTAATAAGGCAACATTAAAAGACAATAGCCCAAAGATTGGAGATTTACCTGCACAAATACAATGGACCTTTTAAGATCCCCTCGTCTTTTTCAGTTCAGATGAAACTCTACACACCACCAATTAATATTTCGTGGAATCTAGCAAAGAAAAGTATGAATAATGACTTCACTTTCACACCACAGATGAGGCAGGATCCAGATGTCCACATTCACTAGCACTAACACAAATACATTATTCTTCACTAATGTAAATAATGACTATAAAACACATTACTAATGACTGAGTAAAATAAAAGGTTTCTTCTTTTTTTTTTTTTTTTTTTTTACGAAGCAGTAGTTTATCAGTCATTAAGAGAAAGAAGTAGCTGACTGAAATGACCTGAATTATGTCCTGGCTGCTTTAAATCGCAGTAAGCTAATTAGTCAAAGTTGTACTAGCTGTCAGGTTGTAATTTACTTTATTGTATTCCCCAGTGCTGTTGATTTCTTGACTCTGATTGGTCAAAAGCTGTTGATTTGCAAGGCCCAGGAGTATCAATGTACTCCTTAAAATATGACATTGTTTCTTTAGTAAAAACTTAGAAAGAATTTTATGCCAGACAATTGGCATGAACACTTAGTAAAAATATGTAATTGTTGATCTAGTGATGAGATGTGTATTTGGTATTTTTGGAAGGAGTCTCCAGTAACAGTCAGAGGTTACGCTGATTCATTCCTTAGCATGATGCCTTTGTAGGCATTTTAGAATCTCCTATATGATCATGGAAGCATCTTCGGCTGTGCCTGTATCCACCATGGCCATGACCTTTCTTTGTAATAGTGTAATGGTAGTGAACAGGTCATCATTTAATAATTGTAGAAGGCATCTTCCACCTGCTGATATGCATTATGTTCAGTTGTAAACCAGTTTGATGAAACTATGAAACACATTCAAGCATATGTACAAACCATGTTATTGGCAATAGTAAGAGCATTTATAGGGCAAAAGCCCATCTGCAAGCACTCACACATCAGACTGAATGCCTAATTGGAATGTCTAATTCCAGCGCTTTGAGAAGCTACTTTTAAAGGCACTTTATATAATAAAGATTATTATTATTATTATTATTATTATTATTATTATTATTATTATTATTAATTCAATTTTAGCAGATGAATCATTGTATGAAACTTATATATATATATATATATATATATATACATACATATACATATACATATATATACATATATATACATACATACATATATATACATATATACATACATATATATATATATAAGTTTCATACAATGATTCATCTGCTAAAATTGAATTTATGGATTTCTCACTGTGACTGAGTAAAGTTCCAACTGCATAGGAACTAGAACAAATATTTCTTAGTAGACCCTACTGTAGATTTTGATATACGCAATAGCATATTCAACAACGTAAATGCAGAAGCTTCTATGCCAACTTCCAGTAAATGCCAGGCTTCTGGCACTTGTCAGTTAGGGCTCCAGATTGCTCTCACTGCGGCACTTCCTCCTGGCCATCGCACAACTTTCACTTCCACTCCACTCTCTAGTCCATCTGGCACAAATGGTGCCACGTTTACAGACATCGCAGAGAGACAGGACTCGACAATTACTAAAAGCTAAGGACACACGGCCACGTGCTGTCTAGTCACAAGCTGCATATGACTATGCTATGTACAGCAAGTGACTGTGGGTCAACCAATAAATCTGCACGTTAGAGCAACAAAGCAAAGAATAGCGAAGACGAGTCCATTTAAAAATGAATTGCTGCTGTTCTTTGTGTTCTCACGTGTTCAAACAGAAAGACAGACTGGACACTATGTTCAGACCCACTGATTCAAGGGGTCAGTCTCTCTCCGTCTCTTCGTCTGTGTCTCACTGTATTCTGTCTTACTATGATCAATGACCATTATGCGTTCTCGCTGATAACACTGAAACACTGAAAAAAAAATCAATACTTGATTAACACCAAGAGTTAATGTGTTACAGTGTGGAAAATAAAATGAAAGGACTGACAACTACAACTCCTTACAGTGCTATCTTGAGCCTTCGGCTTTTCTAAAGCATTTTCTGAATTTCCATACTTTTCCGGAAATCTGTGTATACATACATCACATGTAACAAATGCTTCTAACACATACTTCTGTCATCTCTTAATGAATAGCTTCTATACGGACTCAATTATAGTGCATTCATGTATTTGCGTAATTATGGTAATTCGATAAAATATGGTCATTACAGACTTCCAGTTTATAAAAATATTCATTTGTCAAATGGGAGAATGAATGACAGGGAGGAATGTAATGTCAGGATTTAAGCAAGACGTCAATAAATGATCATGATAATGAGTCTTTAGATAGATAGATAGATATTTTATTGATCCCCGAGGGGAAATTCAAGGTATTTGTCATATATCCAATAAAGCACAGTGAAATTATTTTCTTCACACACCCCAGCCTGTCAGGAAGCTGGAGTCAGAGCGCAGGGTCAGCCATGATACAGCGCCCCTGGACCAAAGAGGGTTAACAGCCTTGCTCAAGGGCCCAACAGTGGAAGCTCAGCAGTGCTGGGGCTTGAACCCCTGACCGTCCGATCAGTAACCCAGAGCTTTAACCGCTAAGCCTCCACTGCCCCTACAAAGCCTACAAAGATCTACATTTTAGTACAGTTTCACTTTTTATCTGAAAGGCTTGTGAGAATCTTTTCTGAACCACCATTCTTACATGTCCCGAACACAGTAAACACGCTTTTTCAATGCTGTTAACAAATAAAAGGCCGGTTATTTAGAATTTTTTGTGAAACCAGGAACACTAGCACCACCATTTAGAAAAAAAAAATAAAAAATACACCGAATGGTATGAAGAAGGCTGTGGCTGATCTCCTTATAGCCATGTTAAGGGATTGCACAGAGTGAAACACCCCTTAGATTCTGTGGTATTTTTTAACCGATACCTCCATAACATACAGTCATGAATGATTATAGAGAATGATTATACAGGCACTTTTTTCTCTTTTTCAAAATGCCTCATAATAGACAAACTAACCACACATTGTCCAAGTAAAGTACAAATTACACAAAAGGACAAATGGCAGGACCCTATAATACAACATTGTCTGTTTATGGACTCAAAACACTAAAAAAAGTGTGATAGTTTGCCCCACATCATTCTTATTATGCCATCAATGAGATATAATTAAATCCTCGAAGGTTATTAGCTATGGATCGATATTATTTATTAGCCATCAGTGCTTATATATTTAAAATGGTGTTCCTCCTCAAATGTGTGTTCATTTCTCATAATGAATGACATAGTAATGAGCTTAGGCTCTTGAACCATACTATAAATAAATATAAAATATTATTAAATCAAAATGATCAGTTCAATACTGACTGATTCAGTAGAATTCACGGTCTTGAATGTGATATATATAATTATTTGAACCAGGCCCTTGGTTTAAATTGTGCCAATTGTATCATTCGTCTAAAAAACCCCCAAAACCCAAACTTCCTCTTGTGCGCCAGAGCACAGCGAACACCTGCAATCCTGTGAATATGAACTCATCGAGGCATGACGAGAGTAACACCTACCATCTCGGTCTGACCTGCCATTATAAATAAAACATGCAAGGCAGCTATGGCAACATGAACAGACGGCAAAGTCTGCAAAAGAGTCACGGCCACTAGAGAACCTCTGAATATTCCTACACGGACGCTCTGCTTTGAAAAAAACTTGAAGGATAAGCAGCATGCAACTTGATTCAGGACGAAAATACAACAACAATAATATAGCAGAAGACTGACGCACAGCGGCATCTGTTAACAGCAAAGAAAGCGGGAAAGACGAAAAGGAAAAAAAAAATCCAATGATCTAGGAGAGAGAGAGGAAGTGAACGTAAACATTTCTGTTTATAGCATTTCTGCTTCCAGGGTCCTGTGATGAATACTTAAACTTTATTTTAGCTAAAGCGGGAATGGCAGCAGAGGAAAAAAAACCTGTTGGATAAAAAGAGTTCAAGCACAGAAATCTATAAGTTCATCAAAGGGGAAGGAAGGAGGGAATCAAAAACAAAAAAGACAGATGAAAAATCCCCAAACATAGACAGATACACACACACACACACACACACGATTTGTCGTCTTACCTGTCTGGCTGAGTTGTGAGGTGCTGCGGCTCTTGCGGGACATTCCCACCACAGCGGCCATCTTTGCCCCAATGCTCGAGCGCCTCTTCTTGAGGTTTCCACCCACCAGACCCACGGCCGTGTCCGATTGGCTGCCGTCAGTCTTCTCCAGGCTGCACATATCCCCGCCAATGCTGGTGCTCTTGGTCAGATTGGTGTCACCCACCACACCCATTTGCCTGTTTTTCATTTTGGACGCAAAGTCGCTGTCAGTGGACCACAGGAACCATCGGAAGGGAAGGAAAGAAAGGCATGGAGAAAAAAGGAGAGAGAAGGAGAAGGGGAAAAAAAGATAAGCTAGGGATCCAAGGGAAATCAGGATTAGCGGGAAGGTTAAAGTCTTGGATGGAATAGAGTCAGTTTGGAGTTTGATGTAAAGTCCCAGTATAGAGTGCAAGCTCAGAACTGGCCTTTGAAATGGATGAGAGCTGTAACAATTTTAAGATTCTAATCTGTTTCATACGTTCATTTTCATAATCATTATTCATACTGGCAGTGGCTCGATGGTTATGGATCTGGAATAGTAATCGGAAAGTTTAATCCTGTCAGGTCAAATCCTGGTACCAAGTTGCCAATGTTGGGCTCTAGAGCCAGTCCATTAAGCCTAATCTTCTCAGCTAAACTAAAGGTTCTTTAGAGAAAATAATTAATGGAAATGTAATTATTGCTAATAACTGGTAAGTTTATTATATGCTAGAAAAAGAATTGTCCCTAAGTTTTGCTTTTCAAATGACACCCCAGTCTATAATCACCGCCATTTTGTGGACTGAACATTTAACTGACCTCATCAATGTTATTGAACCTGGATCTTATTTTTCCATCCATTTTTCCTACCGCTTATCCTTCAGGGTCACAGGGAACCTGGAGCCTATCCCAGGGAGCATCGGGCACAAGGCGGGGTACACCCTGACAGGATGCCAATCCATCGCATGGCACAATGGATTTTTTTCTTATTTATACTGATAATCGACTGCACTAATACATCTTCAAGAAGTTTATTTCAGCAGCAAATACTACTAAAATGATCAAAAAGTTACTTAGTTAGCTAATATTGCGGTGTTGTTTTTTGCTTACCCGAATAACAGCAATATTTGTATTTTTGCTGTAACATTATAAATAGTAATTATAATGGTCACATATACCTGTTCAGCTGCTCGGTCTTATTATTTATGTAAATTCAATTTACAACGTCGCTTAATTTGTCCAGCTAGGATGGAATTTTATTATTGACTATGATCATGAAAAAAAAACCCAAAATCATTTTGATCGTCCTTCAGTTCTAAATACTCTTCCAAGCTCCTCGGTCAGGCCTGAAGTCACACTTCAGAGAATATCTGAACCTTAAAGAGCTAAACATAGCTTTCTTTTTATTCTCACAGTGTGAATTTGTGCTAAAATTCTCAAATGTTTTGAGTGCCGTTGCTATTCAAGCTGTAGATAATAACAGATACAATTTTTATTCACATATACCACAATATCATGGCACTTTTACTGCGTTCATTATTTATTAATGTGAGTTACACTATAATGCCCTCTGATTATCAGAAACACAAAATAGACAATAAAGAGCAAGTGCCATTTTAGAAATGAATCACAGACCTAGGATTAGGCTTTGAGCTAAATGGCACTATCTGTGGCCTGCTTTAATCTACGTATGGTACATTGGGATTGTAATTTATGTATATAAAATGGGCATTGTGTCATTGTTCAAGTCATAGAAACAATAATACTGAACTGTTTGCATCTGGAAGATTGCCATATTTTCTATTTCTGATCAATAAAACCTTGTAAATTGTATGATTCATTTGGTTTTATTAATTTATTTATTTAAATGCACACACTTACCTTCATATAAATCTATTTTAATATTATTAGAGTACTACACTTGCTCTATACACTCATCTGATTGAGAATGGCATGGACTGTATTTTGTCCTGTAGTTACATTATTTTGTAGTATTTGTCATCAAGCAAGCTAAATGGTCATGTGATGAGGCATTTGCACCAAAGATTAAGGGTTGTACGAAAAAAAAAAAAAAAGGGTCCCAGAATCCCAAAAAGTACCCAGCCTATCGCAGAGAACACAGGGAACAAGGCGGGGAGAACCCTGGATGGGGTGCCAACCCATCGCAGGGCACAATCTCACATACAGTCACTAACTACAGATAACCAACCATGAAATGCCTACAATGCATGTCTTTGGACAAGGGGAGGAAACTGGAGTACCCGGAGGAACATGCAAATACCTCTTACACATGGTGGAGGTGGGATTCGAACCCCCAAACCAGGAATTGCGATGCAAATACACTAAACACTAAGCCGCAGTGCTTTTTATTTGATTTTTTTTAGAAAATAATTATGTATTTAAAAAGTGATGTCACATTTAAGTGCCTCTTAAATTTTAAGAGGCACTTATTCAGAGACTTATCTTTGGCTCAATCTGATATTTCAATCTCTTGAGCATACTGTAAAGTGCACTACAATACATTCATCATCAATGTTCACCACTTCACCATAGATGCAAATTAGGAGTAAAAGATCTAAGGCAGAGAGTCAGGATTTTAAATAGACCATTTCCTTCTATGGAGGTAATTCTGAGGTTAGTCAAACAGTTTAGGAAACATTCGGAGACTGCAATGAATTTGTGTCTAAGGCGTTCAATTCTGAGAGCTATAACGTGCACTCGGGTTTTACTTACAGGATTCAGAATTTAACTGACCTTGATCTGATAAAGAACAACAGAAGAAGGTTGTTTTAACTGTCCTGTCACCTGCTCAATTGCTCTCGGAGGTTCTAAAGGATATTCAACTGAGTGGCAGTTGTATTTTTAGAGGACCACTGTGGCTCTACTGACAGGAACTCAATTCACTCTGGACACAGTACTTATTATACAGGCCACTCTGGAGTCCATCTTGCATCAGGGTCTCATTATTCTGAGATGTGCGTCAGCATTTGTCTGGCAGTGACAGGAGAGCGAATCACAATTACCTTGCCTTCATCTCCATAATGAACAGGTCTTAGGGTGTCTTTTTTGATACAGACACACATGCGTTATCTTTCCAGCCAGACAGCAGTGCAGAACGCTACTGTAGTCAAATAATCAATAAAGCTGCTGCTACAGTGTTCCTTTGCCAGCCAGTTTTTCAAAGCAGGACTATACTTTGGTTTATAAAGTAAGATGTCTCAGCTTTCTGTTTGACCTTAACCCCATTTTCTCCTGAATAAACTGGTCCCCAGTTGCCTTCACTGCCTAAATCTCACGTTCTGCATTGACAGCTGGGAAAATGGGCGGGTGAAAGCTAATACATTTCCTCCAAGACAAATGCAATCGTAGAATTATTATTTTTTTAATCAGGTGTTCATGGAATGTCACAGACAAGCCAAACAAGCTTGTCCTCTTCCACATTCATGAGCTAACAGAAGCTAAACGTAGTCCAATTTTGTGGGAAAAGCGTCAATCTGGCAACAGTGGCTATACAGCTAGTGGGTAAAACTACATGATGTGGGTGGCTTTGGCTCAGGTGATACAGCGGGTTGTCCACTAATTGTATGGTTGGCGGTTTGATTCTCAGCCCACATGACCCCACATGTCGAAGTGTTCCAGGGCAAGACAATAAACCTCAAGTTGCTCCCAATGGCCAGCTAGCATCTTGCATGGCAGCGCTGGGTGAATGAGACACAGTGTAAAGCGCTTTGTAGAACCGCTAAAGTTGAAAAGAGAGCTATATAAGTGCAGACCATTTACCATTACACTTATCTGAAAGTGATTATCCAAGGCTTAAATGTTTCTGCATCAAATAGCTCTTAAAATGTTTATTATATATGGAATAAAACAGAACGGGGTGTACTGTTATAAGACAATAAACAATAATGTGTGAAATCATTAATGTGTGAAACATCCTGAAATGTTTTATTTCTCTTATAACACAGCAATTTGCCAAATGATTACAATTTTTTTTTTATTAAGAATGACGTCATGCTTTTTAAAAATCCATTTATAGCTACGTTTAATGTTTACCCTTACCGTCATGTTACTATGAAACCCTAAAGCACAAATCCCTCCTTCCTGAAAACTTTCTAGTGGTAGAAAACTTAAAGATGCCGCTTTACAGCTGTATAGCAGTATTTAAAGATACAGCACAGACCCCTTCCAAAAAATATTTCTACTCACAGAAAACTTCACCATGCCAACGTTTTTAAACTCCATTTATGTGGCACGTCCGCTATACAAGTTTCTGTGTAAGTTGTTATTATAGAAATAATAGTGTGTGAGAGCTAGCACATCAAAAAAAAAAAAACATTTAAGCTGGAACTATTGCCCGAGCTGCTGTTATAGAAAATAAATCAACGCCTTCTGACCAATCACAATCGAACAGTCACCAATTATATTTTTCCGTCATCATTAGTAATGCAGAGCAGACTTCAGAAATGGCAATATACAGTACGTGAACCTTAAAACATCGCTTCTTATTATCTTTACAGGCTTTCAAGCTAGTAAATTTATAGCAATTATCTGTTGCAATACAAACATACAGTATCATCATAACAAAGTTGCTCTAAAAGACAAAATCCTAATGACTTTAGAAGACCAAATAGCTGAACAAATGAACTGTCTCCCAATATTAAGATGAATATCAAACAGAGATTCTGGTTCCTGAGCTACCATTTCATACAGCTCAATTTTAGATGAGTAATCAAAACTACCGTCTGGCGGTAAATAAATCCAACATCCACCTTGAGATATTTTACAATTTGACAACCGAATATAGAATAAAGTTAATAGTATAGTTCATTCTAAACCAAAAGTACAGATCACGATGTACTGTGATAGTGGAATACTGGCAGAGAGAGAGAGAGAGAGGGAGGGAGAGAGAGAGAGAGGGGGAGAGAGAAGGTGGGGGAGAGAGAGAGAGAGAAACGGAGAGACAGAGATAGAGAGAGAGAGAGGGAGAGAGAGAGAGAAGGCG
>JAFFST010053334.1:82056-97048 GCA_022414735.1 Noturus placidus
GGAGTCTGCAAAAAAAAGACCTGAGACTGGGACGGAGATTTGTCTTCCAACAAGACAATGATCCAAAACATAAAGCAAAATCTACAATGGAATGGTTCACAAATAAACATATCCAGGTGTTGGAATGGCCAAGTCAAAGTCCAGACCTGAATCCAATCGAGAATCTGTGGAAAGAACTGAAAACTGCTGTTCACAAACGCTCTCCATCCAACCTCACTGAGCTCGATCTGTTTTGCAGGAAGGAATGGGCAAAAATTTCAGTCTCTCGATCTGCAAATCTGATAGAGACATACCCCAAGCGACTTACAGCTGTAATTGCAGCAAAAGGTGGCGCTACAAAGTATTAACTTTGAGTTTGCTGAGAGTTTGCTGCACTGAAAGTAAAGGGGGCTGAATAATTTTGCTCGCCCAATTTTTCAGTTTTTTATTTGTTGAAAAAGTTTGAAATATCCGATAAATTTGGTTCCACTTCATGATTGTGTCCCACCTGTTGTTGATTCTTCACAAAAAATTACAGTTTTATATCTTTATGTTTGAGGCCTGAAATGTGGCAAAAGGTCGAACAGTTTAAGAGGGCCGAATACTTTCGCAAGGCACTGTATATTTAACAAAGATTTTTTTTTGTTTAAACCTGTGTTGTGTTTGCAATTGTTTGATATCCATGAGAGCAGAGTATTGTTGTGAATTATTTAAACAAAAGATCAAAAGTTTCAACAATAAATACAATTTTTCACAGCCTTCTTTGCTCATATTTCTCAAGGGTGCCAATATTAGTGGAGGGCACTGTAACTGAGAGGGTGAAATGTGAAGTTCCGAGAAGGGCTGTGAAGTGTTTTGTTAGTGTAGGCTTCATGACAGGGGTCAAGAGTAGCTCGCATCGCATTTATAAAGGTATCTGAAAACAAAGTGGAGAATATCCAGTGAGCAAGCGATGTTTTCCACTGCTAGCTACAAAATACCCATACCCATACCCAAAATACCCCTACCTCACAGAAAAGCAACATCCCTTCAGTCTTCATACAAATGTAAGACGTGGAACAATTATTTATCGTCCTAGTTTGCAGGTCAAATAATTGTGTGGATATTGAGTTGGCTCACTTTGTACGTGTTTAAGTGAAGGAACATCACTAATGTCACGGAATGATAAGCAGACCCGTATAATGCCATGAACAAAATTGTTAATAATTTCAAACACCGGTTCTGTTGCCAGTCGGCTGTCCACATGATGTAAAAGAAAATGTGATTCATCAGACCCGGCCTCCTTCATCCATTGCTTCATGGTCCAATTCGGATGCTCACGTGCCCATTGTAGGTGCTTTCGGCAGTGAACAGGGGTCATCATGGGCACTCTGACCGGTCTGCGGCTACGCTGCAGCAAGCTGCAATGCACTGTGTGTTCTGATACCTTTCTATCATAGCCAGCATTAACTTTTTCAGCGATTTGTTCTACAGTAGCTCTGTGGGATCGGACCAGACATACTAGCCTTTGGTCCTCACAAGCATCAGTGAGACTTCGGTGCCCATGACCCTCGATTCACCGGTTGTCCTTCCTTGGACCACTTTTGATAGGTAGTAACCACTGCATACCGGGAACACCCCACAAGACCTGTCATTTTGGAGGTGCTCTGACCCAGTCGTCTAGCCATCATAATTTGGCCCTTATCAAAGTCGCTCAGATCCTTACACTCGCCCATTTTTCCTGCTTCGAACATCACAACTTCAAGAACTGACTGTTTACTTGCTGCCTAATATATCCCACGCCTTGATCGGTTCCACTGTAAGAAGATAATCAATGTCATTCACTTCACCTGTCAGTGGTTTAAATATTATGGCTGATCAGTGTATGGTGTATACTTATTTCTATAGTAGGGTTACTTAGCAATGTATAATCATTACTGTGGTGAGGTGTTCTATGAGGAGACATTTATAAACATGACATTAACATGACAGGAAAAAGGCAGAATGGTAGCCTATATCAATATACAGTATGTATTCGATTGGGAAGGGGGCGGTGTTATTTACAAAGCACATACTTGGAAAGTATAATAATATTGTATAACAAAATGGCAAGGCAGACATATTTTCCGACTTGATAAAGCTATACAATTTCCCCTAACATTTAAAAAAATAAAAATCAGAAGGTCAAAGCATGTGGCATTCTGGAATATGTCGGGTTTTTGTTTCCACTGTGTCAAGCTCAGCTGAGGGTCTCGGAGTTGTCTTAAAGAAGGGGAATGAGTGATTGCAATCGCAAATTTCCAGCTCTCAGTTACATCTCATCTGCCTACTTACCCATGAAAGCTGGATATTACATCAAATCAAACTTTACAGCAATACTTCCAGATGTACGGCCAGATGAGCAAGATTGTGTGTGAGACAATACAGCTGATATTGTGGCTACATACACACACACACACACACACACACACACACACACACACACACACACACAGTCATTTCAGATCCTCTTTGAGCTGAAGCAGAAATGGGCATGAGTGAGGAAGAAGAGGAAGAAGTAAAGGGCGTAAAGAAGGATCAGAGAAGAAAGGAAGACAGACCTGAGTTTGTCCAAGTCGTCGACTCCATGTCTTCTGAAGGGGGTTATTGTGGTTAGTGTGGGAAGGGGGGTGACATCACACACAATACAAACACAAACACAGAGGACATGGGTGTAAGAGGGTGTGTGTGTGTGTGTGTGTGTGTGTGTGTGTGTTGAGAAGGAGTGTTAAAAAGTATGGAAGGTGTCAGGGGTTAGGATACGGGAAAGGGGGTAACATTAAGACAACAAAACAACAACCACAGCAGCAACAATAACAGTAACACAAAAATGAAAGAGAAAAAGTCGCAAAATGAGGCAGAGTTTAGATGTGACATCAGTGACTTTCTGAGGAAGAAATTTCTGGAAACGATCAAGTGATGTTAATAGAGGGAGCACAAATGGAGTCACAGAGCCCAAGAGACCTGAAGAGAGAAGGATAGAATGCAAAAAAAAAAGTAGAAGAGAGGAGAGGAAGACGTTCCACCCGAGAAAGGTTGCGTAACTCTGTGGAAGCAAAACGTGCTACAAAATACCTAAACAAAGAGAAAACTGGAGAACAATAGCTCCCTAAACACACACACACACACACACACACACACACACACACACACACACACACACACATTCGAGTGGTCCTTTAGGCGATGCATTACATTAATTGGACAGCACTCTCACCTATGCATATTCAAATCCCTTAGTAGAACCAAAATCTGCTTACAGTGTTAATTTTATCTGGATTTAGTTATGATCTCTGCTTTTATCTACGGCTATCATAAATCATAAGTCGAGCACAGTGCACTTGAAATCATGTGAGACAACATCTTTCATGCATGTTAGCATTTAGCTTCCATCTTTCAAGTCTAGAACTCATACTGCATACTGAAGGGGTTTTAATTTAGCATTAAATAGCTCATATGAAACATCTTTATCATTATCAGGGAAATATCAAGGTCAGCTGAAAATGTTCAAAGACAGAACACTATTCCCAAAATATATGTTTTAGAGATGTAACTTAAAATGTAAGATTTCACATTTGGCTCGTTTTCTATTCACTTCAAGATGGTACTACAGACAGCCACTAGAGGGCCTCGGAGGCATTTGGCTTCACTTTTCCACCGGGTTATGGGACATTCACACGTACAAGTAGCCAGTCGCTGCACCATGAAGTCACCAGTAGTTCCTACTACTGGTTGCCATAGTAACATTTATCAGTGGGTAGCATTTTACCTTTGACAACAAACCAGTTTTCTTACGGATAAAATTTAACATTCTGGAGGGAGAATGTTTGCATATAAAATTCACCTGTGTGTGTGTGTGTGTGTTTGTGTGTGTATATATATATATATATATATATATATATATATATATATATATATATATATATGCATCATTTTCTACGAGATGAAGACGAACCCATTGTACTTTCAACTTGGCCTTTGAGTGAATTTGATCTGAAAAGCGTCGCCATAGTAACACGTCAAAAAAGCGTATATGCTATGGCTAAACCTTTCGTTTCATATTCTGAATCTATGTCCATTTTTCTATGGCACATATCCAAAGCCTTGATCAAAGCATAACATTCACTGAGCTAGAAACGCAGACTTGGCGAACAAACCAACGATTAAAACATCGTCGTTAGACAGACGGACCATTTTTACAGCCAGGTTTGTTGAACCGGTTCCTTATTTACCTCATGTCACCTTTAGCAGTCCCTTCAGGATTTCCTGATAACAGAAACAAATGCAATATCAAGGAAACTCCGCAATTATTAAGAATATTTCTGCAGATTTGGGCCATTTGAGCCAAGACACGTCATGTGACATCATTTAAACAAACAAAGCCATCTTCGCTTCACGTGTGTCACACATGAGTACAGCTAAAAGTTCTCATTTACCAACAAACACCACTGCGAAAGGCCGTACAAAACTATTTCCTGCGATTGCGATTTCGCCAATAGGGTTCGTCCATATATTACGTCATCAAATTTTCAGCCATTTTTAACCCCCCCCCATGTCATCTAACGTCATCAGGCCCTTTAACCCCCCCCCCCCATGATGACGTCATCATCTTAGATGTACTTTTTTACTTTTAGGGGGTCTGGGGTTGCCATGTGTGGTCGGGAATTATCTTCTAATATTTTGTACTTTGTTAAAATACCACAGAAATACTGACGTCACACGCACATCCTGTGGTGTATAATACGTATAATACGCCACAGGATGTGCGCGTGACGTCAGTATTTCTGTTTGTTTGTTTGTTATTTTGGCAATTTACAAATATTTCAGTAAGTAAATGATGAACATGACAGTGGTGACACTAAACACGGGGAAGATGCAAATACATTGATGACGTAATCACGTCCCTGAACACTCCCGTTGTCATCAGACGTCATCGTACCCTTCACCCCCCCTCCTTGATGACGTAATATATGGACGACATACAAATCTTGCAAAAAGCCACAGCACAATCAAGCTTTTCTGGCCACAACAGTCACACGAACAAAACTTGAAAACCATGAAATCCTGTATGGACCGCTTTAGGCAAGGTTTAAAAGTAAATAAAAACGTTCCGACATCGAATTGATTTTCCCGTATTATGTATGCATCAGCTGTGATATACTGTACATTAAGAAATTGACTCTGTCCGCATTGACCCTATTGAGTCAACGAGTTCAGTCTCTAAGAACTACTGAAGTTTCCTCAGAACATGACGAGATAACAGCAATCCGCATGGACGTGGCTGAGCACCTCCATGTTGCTATGGCGAAGCCAGCGAAAGCGTGCAGCCCCGAGGAACACTTTCATTTCCAAATCAATTTGTTTTCTCTGTCAAACCACAAGCGGTTCAAATAAGCACAACAGAATGTCGAATACAGACTGAAGACGACGGACGTTTACGTGATCCACGCAATCCCAATCACAAGCTACACACTTTAGACTACCTCGCTCAAGTCCAGTAATCAGCTGCACGCTTACTCTAGCCAAGAGCGTCTGGCACTGGAGATCCAGGTGACACAGAAATCAGGACGATCTTGTACTTTTCTGCAGTATCTGTTCACAAACTTGCAATTTTGTTCACTAGCCTAAACACTGGTGGTGTTGGTACAAAAGCTAATATGACCGAACGTACAAAATGCTCCATCAAATTCACATTTTATTGGTCACACACAACGGTACACAGTACGACATGCAGTGAAATGCTTTGTTGTTGTTTTTTTTATGACTGTAAAGATTCCTAAATAAATAATTTACATTTATTCATTTAGCAGACGCTTTTATCCCCAAGCGACTTACTAATGAGACACACTCACACACCAATGGTAGCAGAGCTGCAGGCAAGGTGCTAGCTTGCCATTGGGGGCAACTTAGGGTTCAGTGTCTTGCCCAAGGACACTTCGGCATGGGATCACCCGGGCCGGGATTCGAACCTCCAACCCTACGATTAATGGATTAGTGGACAACCCGCTCTACCGACTGAGCCACAGAAGTGCTAGCACAGAAGTAGAAATGTAAAGATATTTTTATGTACTGTATGTGAAATCAAGTGCAGATGTGTGGTGCAGCTATTTGTACAAGATATATATAAATATATATAATATAAATATTTAGAAATACGGGATAATATGGGTATAACAAGGAATATACTAACAGGCTCCATTGCACAAATCACAAGCTCCCCATTAAGTCTACAGTTGAGTGCAAAAAGTTAGCACACCCTTCTCCAGAATTTCCAAATTTTAAAAGGGTAAACCATTTAAAATGGGAGCCCCAGGGAAACACACACACACACACACACACACACACACACGCTAACTTTTGTACTCAACTCTAGACTTAATGGGGAGCATGTGATTAGTGCAGCAGACTCAAGGAACGGAAAAGTTTGTACTCGAGTAAACTATGCCGAATTCATTAAGAAATCCAGTCATAATATGTTCACTGTGCCATTTTCAGAATAGTGTCTTGTCTGTAATCTCCACACACACACACACACACACACACACACACACACACACACACACACACACACACTGTTCTTACAACTCGATTTGAAATCAAGCTTTTCTCAAGCATACATTTCCTTCTCCATACATGTTTCCTTTTCCATTCGTTTCTTACGACTATACGAGTCTTTATTCAGGGGAAATGTGCGCTCGCTACTGATTTGGATAACTGATTGTTACCCGTTGATGTGGGGTCATCAGTGTTGATTATTCATGCATTTTAACCGATCTACTTTCACGCTCGTCTGTATCAGGTCTTCTTCGTCTGCTTCGTGACTTTTCCTCGCAGCGCGTCTGTGTTCCAGAACTGTCGTCCAGCACGTCTGTGTTCCAGCAATTTCGCCAAATTGAGCCTCACTTCTAAATCGCTTTGCTTCGCCAAGTAAATGTGACTGTTAAATGTTCTTATAACTGTGACCAGTCAAAGTCACTATACTATACAAGCCTTCGTTTCTGATTCTGTTCATTCCACACGCAGGCTGTAGGGATGAAGTGGCGGATTTGGCAACTGCGCCATTTTAAGAACAGAACTTCATCTGATATTTACAGTGTTTTTTAATCTTTCAAAACAGCACAGCCATCCATGGGTTAAGGAAGATTTAAAAAAAAATAATAATTTATACGCTGAAAATCAATTAAGATTGAATGCACTAAACAAAATTTTAATTAGTGCATTTCTAATAGTTCTGTGTTGCAATTAGCTCAACCATCCGTGCAATTTTATTACTATCACGAGTAAAATGAAGTTGTTTCTCATATGATTAATCTTCTCTCAGACATAAATGAGCTAGTGTTTACTGTTTTTAGGTCCTTTTTTCCCCTAAACTCTAAAGGCGCAGTCTATAATGTTTGTAAATAATTCTATCCCTGTAATAAAGCTCTAAAATCAAACCGTTAAAAAACCCTGTGCTTTGCAATGTTTCTGTGTCAACAATGTAGCTAGTTTCTTCATTTCAGCTTTCTGTTGACATTTTTTTCAGGCCCGGAAATTGTCTTTAACCCACAGTAAGTTGTAAAACCGTCACTCATCTCTTTCATTTCCATTTTTTTTTGTAAAGACCTATCTTAAAGGCTTACGTTATTTTAACAGAAGAGAAAATAATTTTAATTCCAATTCCGCTTGTAGAGCTATATTAAAAAAAATTCTAATAGCCCCTTTAAATACACAATTTTTAAAAATGGGTATAGAAGGTGTTAGTCTAAATAAAACGAATTTGGTCTTGTTGGCATTTATAGAAAGTTCATTCACTCCATTAATAACCCGAGCACGGCGATATATGACACTGTGAGCATCAATCAATCAAATCAATAAATAATAACAAATCAATCTGATTGGCAGAGGAGCCACGGTTCTCCAATCAAATTGAAGCTCACTGCGTATTAGACACCTAGGGGCGTGACAAATCGTTGGTGGTCGAGGATTATGGGTAATGTAGGCCTTTCTGTTATCCAAAACATACGAATAAAACTTTATTTCTCAGAATCGAAGGTGAAAAAATTATAAACCACATCCGCAGCAAAGTCACGTCAAGGCGATTTGAAATGGAGAAATCTCCACAAATAAACCTCAACATGTTCAAGAAGAGAAGAATTGATACACAAGGAAGGCAGTTTCACGAACGCTGGGAGAACAAGTACATGTTTGTACTTCAAGGTGAAAAACCAGTCATTTATATCATGAGGCGGTGTCAGTCGTGAAAGAGTGCAAGCTACCTCTGCATTTTGACACCAAACACGGAGATAAGTATGGGAAATTTATCCTCCGAGAAAAACAAAGAACTGCAGCAGAATTAAAAGGCAAACTGCAGTCGCAGCAGAATGTGCTCACAAAAGCTACAGCTGAAAATGATGCAGCAGTGAAAGCAAGGTTTATTGTGGCTGAAAAATCGTCCGAGACTCAAAGTCTTTTTCACAGGGAGCATTTTTGCAGCAGTGCATGCTAAAGGTGTGTGAGCAGGTGTGTGAGCAGGTGTGTGAGCAGGTGTATGAGCAGGTGTATCCTGACCAGACACAGACTTTTCAAAATGTCACTGTGTCAAGAAACACCAGCACGGACCGAGTTAAGGAGTTAGCAGGAAATGTAGCAACACTGCTGGCCGAAGAGACACGCAGCTGTCTATTAACTGTGAAAGGACAGACAACATGGATACAGCGCATCTCTCCATCTCTATTAGAGGCGTGACGCCGGACCCCTCTGTCACTGAGGAGCTCTTGGATGTAGCTGCCATGCATGGGACACAACGGAACGGGACAGTTCTGATGCAGTGCACAAGTTCATAAGTAAAAATAAATTGCGTGGGATAGTTGGTGGGACTAACTACAGATGGTGCACCTGCGATGTGTGTTGGAAAAAGGGTTGACATCATAAATTGTTTATAATATTTTTTTCTTTATTTGCTTTAATAGTTTGAACACTGATTCACGTAATGAGGGTTTCAAACTGAACATTTAATTTTTACATCAGTGCAAATGCATATGTAATGCATATGTAATGTTTGTAAGTTGAATTAATTATTGAATTATTGAATGTTATTTAACAATATAATAAAGTGTAGCTGACTTTATTTTAAATTACATTGCATTTTGGTACATTCATAATATTAATGTGGCCCATCGAGGGCAACCATTATGCTGATGTGGCCCTCGGTGAAAATGAGTTTGACACCCCTGATTTAGAGTATATGAGTAATTCAGTCTTTGGATAATTGCTGGATGTGAAGTGTTTTAGAGAAGAAATGAAGATGAAAGTACACACAGGAAGCAGAGGTCCAATCAGGGAAGGACCAACCTGATGGCGGTGGGCAGCCATTGTGGTGGACCAAGCCATTGTGCATGTTCTGCTGGTCCTCCCACGTCACCTCTGTATGATGTATAATCAGTATAAACAAAAAAAAAAAAACAAAAAAACAAAACAAAACAAAACAAAACAAAAAAACAACACGGTGTGTATGTCGTGTACATCAGTGTGCATGCTTTTTCTCTCCGTCTGCAGGTTTACATAATAAACTCCCTGATTTAGCTTTGGCAACCTTTGTAAACTGAACCATCTGCTTTTTCAACCATGACACACTAACAGTCGTGCAATCTAATGACTTTAAAAAAAAAAAAAAGAATACAGTTCCAAGTTAATTATGCGAGTGAGTCAGAATGGCATAGATGGCCACGGAGTTATATTTAATCAAGTCCTTACAAATTAATTCTAACAGATGTCATGGTGTGACACTGCAATTAAAGTTTGGGCTGAAAATCATTAATACTACTCGCACATTAGACGGAATATTCGACGTTCAGCACTGCTGAACAATGAACAGCTCCTGTCATGGCAGCATTTTGCTCCATCTACTGGTCAAATGTTGTAACTGCAGCAGAAAAAAATGTGCCGTTTGGGAAACCTTTGACCTTAACCTCGGAAAGAAGCTTTTTTTCTGAGAGCATAATAAGCACTGGAATAATAATAATAATAATAATAATAATAATAATAATAATAATAATAATAATAATAGATTAATTTCAAACGATCTATGAATATTCAATATTGAGGAATGCAAGTCTAGACCAAACAATAGTTTATAGGTTTGTGAGAAAAATAAAAATAACAAAATCAATTGAACTTGAATGGCTTTAACCATATCTAAATAATAATAATAATAATAATAATAATAATAATAATAATAATAATAATAATAATAATAATAATAATAATAATATTTCGAATACTTCTGTTTTGCTATTCCCAGTAAGCATCAATGGTATTTCGAAATGATAAACATTAACGTTTTACCAGGGCAATTTTCATCAAAATTGCATTACATAATATAACTTCTATAAATTAAGTTACTTGTCATGCAAATAACAAATGCCATAATTTACAAAGCCATAATTTAAAAAGCATTTAGCTTAGAATGTGCATACAAAATATAACAATTAGATAGATCAATGTTTTCTGAACTAGTATGAATTTAAAGGTGCAGTCTGTAATATTTGAATGTGTTTCTAAACCTATAACAATAATCTAAATTCAAAGATTAGGTAGAAAAACTGTGCTTAGCAATATATCCATTCAATAGATCTGGCAAGTGTGGGTTTTTCTTTTCTCCAGCTTTCTGGCCACTGAATCGAATCACACATCTCTATCAATGTTCTCTTTAAACACTCTTGAGGCATGCATTATTTTAACAGAGAGGAAGGAACAATGCGATTGCAATTCAAAAAAATGACTAACCGCTCCTTTAATTCTAATCCACTATGGCCACTGTTCATTTGTTAGTTATTTCAATATATAAAAAAGCCTGATTTCATGTGATTATATGACTGCTTATTAATATTAGCTTATTTACGTGAATTGTAATTCACCTTACAGAGGCTTTAAACATTACAAACTGCTCCTTTAAACGCAAACGGGACAATCTGTATAGAACGTGTCAGTCATTTCAATCAGTCTAAGAAAAGAGTCTCTTGATGCCGTTTATAGAATGCATGGCTTTGTACATTTATAAATGCACACTTCACTGCACAGGCAGGAATTAAAGTGGTGATGTGCGAGATATATTCACTGCAAACATCATCTGCTTTCCAAACTGTATCAGAAACCAAGAGAGAGAGAGAGAGAGAGAGAAATAGAGAGAGAGGGAGAGAGAGGGAGAGGGATAGAGAGAGAGACAGAAATAGAGAGAGAGACAAAGAGAGAGAAATAGAGACAGAGAGAGAGAGAGAGAGGGAGGGGGAGAAAGAGAGAGAGAGAGACAGATAGAGAGAGAGACAGAAAGAGAGAGAGAGAGAGAGAAAGAGAGAGAGAGAGAGAGAGGGAGGGGGAGAAAGAGAGAGAGAGAGAGAGAGAGAGAGAGAGAGAGAGAGAGAGAATGTAGTTTTAAATAAAAGAGCCAAAACAGTAAAAACAGTAAAATCCTGGGATTGACTTAGAGGCTAGGAAACGAGGCAGAGTGAACACACACACTCCAGTTAAAGACATTTGTCCAGCAATCTAAAAATGCGAAAGTAGATGCACTGCAATCCGCACTTTACATGTCACTCAACACTTGCCTTTCCTCCCGTTGGTTGCTGGTCTCTCCTCACAGTCTTTCAGACATGTGTGACATGACAAGCACAGAACACACAACACACTCAAAACGCTTTTTTTTTTTTTTTTTTTTAGCTCCTTAGCTTAGACTTTTGTTTTACTAGATAGATACAGGTAAAAATCCATAGCAGTTCCCCCAGAAATCCCCCAGAAACATTTTTCTACCAAGTTTCCTGGTGTACAGCACACCACTAGCTCACACTACAATTTAGTCCACAATTATGCCTCGTAATGTTCTCTCACTTTCCCAGGTGTGCATCTATGTTCGATCTGTGTCTTGGAATAATTCATATTGACAACTAAATGTCATTGTTCCTGTGTGTTTGTCAATAAACTTAAAAAAAAACTGTAGACTCTAGAACAGCCAACCTAAGCAGCAGGGAGTCAGTTGTGCATGTAGGAAGTGAACTGAGAGACGCAGGCTCGGAAAAATGCCATCATGTGACAAGAAGGACAGGGAGCAATGCAAGCAGATGGAGGGATGAAAGAAGAGCAGTCTGCTGGAAACAAAGCCTTAAGCCAACATGTTTGGGCGTACGTATGTTTCTCCTACGCAGAAATCACTGAGCCAGTATAAATATAAAAAAAAATGGAGCATAGGACAGATTTCCGTCGAAAGCACGCTTCATGAAGATGAAAGTCGATGAGAGGTGGGGAGGGGGAGTGAAAAAACAGATGGAAAGTGGGAGGAGTCTCAGGAGGACACACCTGCTTCCAGGTCAAATGATGACTGAATAGAAGTGGAGTAATATACGGCAGGTTCCTCGTGTTCATCTGCAGGAACGGTGAGAGACAGAAGGCAATGGATGGTTATGACACAAAAGCACAGATGAAGGTATGATGACATCTCATGAGGAAAACGAAAGATGATACAATACACATGAACATTTGTCTGATTATTTACCTGGATATTCCACATTTGCTTCTGTACTCACTGAACAACCTTTGAACACAATTAGGACTGTTTGTCTTTAATTTCTTACACCTGTATACCTGTAAACTGTATACTTATAATCTCATCCGGTGAGAATATAATCCGGTGACACCCAGAACGACATGGGTTCCCCTTTGAGTCCACTCAACGTTCCTTCCTTATGTCCTCTCAGGGAGTTTTTCCTCACCACTCTAACCTGTGGCTTTCCCAGGAGGGATCTAAACCTGAATCTGGATTTCTATAGTGCTGCTATATGACCGTGTCTATTGTTAAACGTGCTATACAAAGTCTACAACTGAATTTGAAATTGAAACTGAATTGGCTCAACAGTTAAGGCTCTGGATTACTGACCAGAAGGGTGCTGGCTCAAGCCCCAGCACTGCCAAGCTGCCACTGCTGGGCCCTTGAGCAAGGCCCTTAACCATATCTGCTCCAGGTGTGTCATATCATGGTGGACCCTGCGCTCTGTCCCCTGCTTCCTAACAAGCTGGGATATGCGGAAAAAGAATTTCACTGTGCTGTTATGTAGATGTGACAACTACTTCTTCATTAAGAAAAACTCTGCTCTCTTTTTGTGTCCATATACATATACTGTATATACACACACACACACACACATACATATATATATACACACACACACACACACACACACACATATATATATATATATATATATATACACATATACAGTATATATCCATCTATACCCAGACAGCAGATTTCGCAACTGACCAAGTGCTGTCTGTTCGTCAAGGTATTTTTGTCTAATTTGGTGTTTTGCTTTCTGCCTATTACTTTTGGATTTGAAAAACAGTGGTTTTCCTCCCTCTGACCTCTGATTCAGAATGCCTGGATTTGAACTTTGTCTTGCCCTTTTGATAATAGAGCCTCCACTTGTATTCTAAATGGTAAATGGTAAATAGCACGCTTATATAGCACTTTTATACAAAGCGCTTTACACTGTGTCTCATTCACCCATTCACACACACACACTCACACTCACACACACACTCACACACCAATGAGAGCAGAGCTGCCAGGCAAGGTGCTAACTTGCCATCGAGGGCAACTTAGGGGTCAGTGTCTTGCCCAAGGACACTTCGGCATGTGGAGTCATCCGGGCCGGGAATCAAACCGTCAACTCTACGATTAGTAGATTAGTGGACAACCTGCTCTACCGACTGAGCCACGGCGCCCACCATGTCTCTGTATTCTCTCACCACCATGTCTCTGCCAGTACTGGATTTTGCTGCTCTACAAAATGTTCACTTGACATGTCTTTTTTAACATAATACACTCCTGATGTTTCATATATTTCTTAGATGACATCGATGCGGTCACTGTAGCTCAATGTAGTAAGATGTCACTCTCTTTCTAAGGGCTCTCAAGGGCCTTAAAAACTGCCCTGTTTATGAGCAAGTGGTTTTTATAAGTGGAATGAGTGACTGGAATATTGACCTGCATAATGCTCTCTGATCCCATCTGTCTTCCTATGAGTTCAATGTCCACTCATTCACCACCAACCAGTAATATTAAAACTCCTGTCATTCATTCATGTTCAGTAACCACTTTAGCCTGGTCAGGATTACGGTAGATCGTGAGCCTATCAAAGGAAACACTTTGGCGCAAGGCAGAAATACACCCATAATAGGACACCAGTATGCCATGCACATACTCATTCACACAGTCATTTACACCGAGGAGTAATTTTGCATAGGCAGCCCACTTACTGACATGCTTTTGGGAGAATTCTACAGAAACCCACAGAGAGAACACACAGAAACTCCACAAAGATAGTAACTCAGGATTAAGATGAAATCAGGGACCCTGGAGATAAAACGTGGTAATGCTACCCATGCCAAACCCATCCTGCCCCAATAATACTCAGCTCCAACCATCGTATCTGACGTCATATATACAGCCTTCTCTGGCCATCTTTAACCAATAGCATCAGTGCATGCATTTTCATCCTATAGCCTTAGACCATATTTAGAGCAGTACATGCTATCCACTGTGTATTCTGTACAAAAATGATGACCAAAGAACTACTGTACATCAGTGCACACACGCGCACACACACACACACACACAAACTGCTATACTGAACCCATGTTCTGAAGTTGATGAAAGGTCCTCTCCAGGCACTAAATCATTCCCCTGCTCTCTCTTTCTCTATTTCCCATACTCAAGCGCATGGATTTTCATTCATCTTTTCACGCAACATCGGTTTAACCAATAGGTACCTGTACAAAGTTAATCGTTTTTTGTTGGTGTTTTTTTTTTCTTTTTTTAAAAATGCCACCTCATCATTTTCACCTATTGTATGTAACACATTTGAGACAAAAGCACAAAAAAAGCACCAACGCCAATGAGGTATTATGGCCCTGGGGGAAATAAAACGTGCTCTTTATAAATAGGGGGGGGGGGGGACAATTG
>JAFFST010053334.1:100911-123123 GCA_022414735.1 Noturus placidus
TATATACACACATATATACATTTATATATATATATATATGTACACACACACATACACACACACACACACATATACACACACATCGTGTGTACAGTCAAGGCCATGCGAAGCCTTCTGGCAGTGGAGAGGCTTTAGAGGGGAAGGTAATATGAAACAGAAATTATACGCAGTTTTAAAGTAAAAAAAAAAAAAAAATGACGTCAACCGAATTTAAAATATACATATAATCCAATTTTTTTCTATCTTTTGTGATTAATTACAAGCAGTTCTTGGATGTAAACGCAGACCCAGGCCCAACTGCATATATTATATGCATGGAACTGTGAACCTGAGCACAGCATCTTAAGGCTTTTGAAGCAAGTGTGTGTTTTCAGAGACTATGACACTGAATAAACACATCATAAATGGATTCAAATTAAGTCTAGATTCAGTGAGAGGACTTCAAGCAACAATTTTGTTTAAAAAAAAAAGAGGAAAATTATGACTAGAACAACAGTTCAACAGTCTCTAGAGTTTACTATAAATATATATATATATATATAGTAAACTCTAGAGACTGTTGAACTGTTGTTCTAGTCATAATTTTCCTTTTTTTTTTTTGCACCATTCTTATATATATAAAAAAAACCCAGAAAACTTCCAGTGACAGGATGGTTCTGGTAGCTGACATAAACAACTCTTTATAACCATGACTGTAAAAAAAAAACATCACCTGGTCTTTTTTTTCGCAATCTTCAATTACCTAGTTTCAGCCAGCCTGTGCTGTAGACTCAGATTGTTGTTCTTGGCTGACAGGGGTGGAACCTGATGTGGTCTTCTTCTGTTGTAGAACATCCACCTCAAAGCTACACGTGTTGTGCTTTTTGAGATTTTGAGATGCTTTCCAAGTCAAGTGGCTTTTTATTGTCATTTAGACCATATACAGCTGATACAGTACACAGTAAAACAAAACAACGTTCCTCCAGCACCATGGTGTTACTTTAAACACCACCATGCTCACCATGTTTGTAAAGAGTAGTTTTTTGAGTTACCGTAACCTTCCTGTCAGCTCAAACCCGTCTGGCCATTCTCCTCTGACCTCTCTCATAAGCCAGGTGTTTCCACGCACAGAACTACCACTCACTGGATGTTTTGGGGTTTTTTTTCGTGTAAACAGAGATTGTTGTGCATGAAAATCCAAGGAGATCAGAAGTTTCTGAAAGAACATGATTGGCTGATGGGATATTAGATATGGAGAATATCTATTTACAAGAGTAAGAAGGGAGTTTAAAGGGTAAAAGGGAAAAAGTAGGGGAAAGCATGCAAAAAAAAAAAAAAAATCGAAGTGCTGTAGATGGCTGCATCTCATGTCATTGCTCAAATCAGTGAAATGCCTGTGAATAAACTACAGATGACAAGACATGTTAGATGCTTTGCATCAAAAATGCATCTCCGATTGCCTGATCGCTGCAAGAAAAGAGAGAATAAATTATATAAGCCAGTGCATATGAACCAAAAGAGAAAAAATAAATTAATTAATTAAAGAATGAGTCAAATATCTGTTGGTAATGGAGCAGTAATCAATGGAGACTCAAACACCATTATATGCAGTCTGAATATAAGTGGTGTTTTACCAACAAAAAGCAAAAGAGAAATTAAACTACACTACAAACCACAACTACAGCACTTGCAGTTTGGCACATCTGCAAAATCAGAAAAGCATAGCTGTAAAAGAAGAACAGAAAAAGGAAAGCAGCTGATTGGCTGATTAGTAGACGAGGTAGGAGGGCTGGTCATTGTGGGATTGCGGGAGGGGCATAGGGAAGGATGATGAGCGGTGATTGGTTAACCAGGGCTGCTAGACAGGCGGGGTGGCCACACTAGTCTGGTCACCTCGTTAAGGCGGGCGAGGGCGGCGCAGAGTGTCCGGATGACAGCGTGGGCATGGACGATCTCATGTGGTGGGCGTCGGGGGGGCGCTCGGTGGAACGCGAGCGCGTGTACATGGGCCGTTCCGTTTCGCGCCTGTCCGGCATGCCGTAATTCCTAAACAGTGTCATGGAGGAGGAGAAACAGGTTGATTGGTGGAGAAAGTTAAAGAATTAGTGGTGTGGTCACTTCGCATTATATGTCATTATGTACTTTCTATGGTTGTCATATGCTTGTTAAGCTTGAAATATGTGAATGTTACAGGGATTGAGACTATGCAAATAAAGTCAAGCTAACAGGACCTCATGATTAATATCAGTGTATCATGAAATGATTAATATCAGCGGCTTTTTTTTATCCTTTATTGGCAATGTTTAGAATCTTTGCAGTTTGGCAATATGTTCCAATATAAATCTCTTAAACAGCATTGTACACCATGACAACAACAACAACAAAAAAGTTGGCACAGTTGTTTTTTTGTTTTTTTTTACTATAGCTAAATTTAAGATAACAAAATCATATCAGTCCCAATAGGATGATATAAATATGGTCTGAGTTGCCCTGACGTGGCTTACAATAAAGTGTTTTATTCCTCTTATACCACAGCAGTTTACCTCAGATTATGTCAATGTCCTCCATACATGTCCCTGTGAATGAGCAGTCACTATATAAATAATAACGTATTAGAACTAGCACATTAATATAACCTGTGATTTGAAATACAGCCAGAGCTGCTGATCAACAACCTTCTGACCAATCAGAATCGAGAATTCAACAGCGCTGTGGTATACATAGGAAAAAAAAACTCACTGTATATAAAACAATATACAGTGTGTTAGCAGTTTATTAGGAAAATGTTCCTAATAAGCTGGCAACTCCGTGCATACACAGCATGTGCAAGTTCATACAACCCTGTTTGGCACTACAGGAAGGAAGGAAATGTAAAAACAACTGGGCAAAATCGAAACACAACAACATAAACTTCAAAGAGACTTCTTACAAGAAGAAAAACAATCACACGTAACATTTTGCAAACTATTTCGACATTTCGCATTGATATAATCATTTGACCACAGTGAAGAATTAAGACAGTTAAATATTAAACACACAAGACATGGAACAGAAATTTTCAGTGAGTGAAAAGTTGTCCAGCAGCTCTTTGCACATCTATAACCGAAAAATAAATTAATAAATAAATAAACTTAACCTTTCATCATTCATTCATTAGAAAAAAGATAAATCATGTGGTCTTTGGCTAATGTAAGGTCATGATTACAACTGCTAATAGTACAGCATCATCATCTAATGTTTTCTTTTTTTAAAGGTCAAAACTAACAGTAATTAACATTAGCCCTTATTAATTAAGAGGCATCAATGTAAGATCAATGACAATTTATATTGCCTCTATAGTATAATACGTATCAGTGAACATAACTGCCATTTATGGAACTTCCTCCCTAGAATACTTTAGAACGTCCTTCTTACTGACTCATGCAACATCATCACTAACATTAGTTACATTAAATGGCGCACTTATATAGCGCTTTTATCCAAAGCGCTTTACACTGTGTCACTGTGTCTCATTCACCCATTCACACACACACACACACACACACACCAATAGTAGCAGAGCTGCCATGCAAGGTGCTAGCTTGCCATCGGGGGCAACTTAGGGTTCAGTGTCTTGCCCAAGGACACTTCGGCATGGGATCACCCGGGCCGGGATTCGAACCGCCAACCCTACGATTAATGGATTAGTGGACAACCCGCTCTACCGACTGAGCCACAGCCGCCCCATTAAGGTACACAATTAAACCTAAAACGTTCAAAGTTTAACTTGATAAACTGATTACTATATTCTGTATAGAGTAAAATACTATCGAGGTGTGCGCAATGCAATTCTGACCAATCCTGACGTTATTACTGCTTGTACCTGCCCACAATATTCTCCGACACACTTTGAAGTTGGTTCTATTTATCAAAAATATGTACAAATTCGCCATTTAAATATGTGTACCACTGAGTTTCAGCATTTTAAGAGTTAATACCCTGAAAAGTAAATAGTCGGAACGCTGATGCTAAAAAAAATCAAGACTAAAGCAAATGCTTCGGATGTTTTCTCCAACAAGATATCAAGTGATTGAGCAATTCGTACAGTATTCTACAATAAACTCTGAATGTGTGTGTGTGTACATGCATATGAATACATTAGTTGAGTTTTAAAGGGCAGCTTGTGGAAGCTCATAGGGAGGGGAGGGTTGTCAGGTCTCAGCATCACAACAACAACCCAAAAAAATGTACAGAAAGACTAGTTCACATACAAAAGGGTACATTTATTTTTCTTCTTTGTCACAGGGTGGCGTGGAGCCTATCCCAGGGAACTTGGGGAACAAGGCGGGGGACACCGTGGACAGGGTGCCAACCCATCGCTGGGCACAATCGCACACATGCTCACACACTATGGACAATTTGGAAATGCCAGTCAGCCTTCACCATACGTCTTTGGACCGGTGGAGTAAACCGGAGTACCCAGAGAAAACCCCCAAAACACGGGGAGAAACTACAAACTGCACACACACAAGGCAGAGGCGAGATTCGAACCCCCCACCCCGGAGGTGCAAGGCGACCATGCCCCCCTATTGTGAGTACTGAACAGATACAAATACAGATCACTCGATTCAAAAGCCTATGTAAAAATCACATTAATCTTTTCTTGGCCTGCATCTCAACTATATACGTCTCCTCTCACTCTCTTACTTATATAATATCCCCTCCCTCTTCATTTCTTCCTTGTCACATCCATTCCTGGCTTTCCAGGAGTGGATCTTCATTTATTTTGCCCACATCTGCACCCTGACACGAGTACAACACAAAAGCTGTAATATTGACTCGTCTTGTGGAGTCGTTCAGGAGTGGAGCCACTGCTCAGGAAAGACGTGCACTTTTTGACAGTTTAATTCAGCCGTGGCCCTGTGTTTCTGATGACACATCAGGTTCAGCTTTGAGGAAAACGCACCGCTCGACAATTCTGACTGACAGCCAGATGGCGACAAGAGCAGAGA
This sequence comes from Noturus placidus, assembly GCA_022414735.1. NCBI lineage: Eukaryota > Metazoa > Chordata > Actinopteri > Siluriformes > Ictaluridae > Noturus > Noturus placidus. The sequence continues at coordinate 105,882 of JAFFST010053334.1, forward strand.
TGGAGCGCGAGTGAAGTAAAATGGGGGGGGGAAGGAGGGTTTACAGTCACAGAACATTCCTGTTTGGTTCACTGCTACACTAAAATGCTTCAGACCATGAAAAACTGGTTGTTGTAGTTTGTTGTAGTTGGGGTTTTTTCATGAGTAATTCTGCATCTCACTTCAGGCTCATTTGGCTGCTGATGTTCAGGATGTACAAACCAATGCAAAACCATTTTACATGATAAATATTTGCACTTCTATACTGATCAGAAGATCATGAGTTCAACTCTTGAGCAACGCCCCTAACCCTCAACTGCTCAGTTGTATAAGCTGCTCTGGAAAAGGGTTGGACAGGATGGAAGCAAATAATTCAGACTAGATGAAGTGAACTGAAATTCTCAAGGCCAAATGAACAACACTACACTGGGAGAAGTCCAACCATCCATTTTCTATCGGTTATCCTACACAGAGTCATGGGGGGACCAATTGGAGGGAACTCAAGACAAAAGGCAGGGGACAAATTGAACGAGGCATTAACCCATCGCAGGGAAACACTGCACACCCATGCACACACTACGGACAATTTAGAGATGTCAATCTGCCTACAGTGCACATCTTTGGACTGGGAGAGGAAACCGGAGTACCCAGAGGAAACCCCCAAAGCACGAGGAGAACAGCCATACTCCGTGTACAGAGGGTGGAGGTAGGATTCGAACCCCCGACCCTGAAAGTGCGAGGCAAATGTGCACTGGGCAAAAGTCCCTTATTAAAATTTTATTTTGCTTTAATAGACCTTTATATCACTTTGCATGTAGTGGAGGGAAGTGTGCACACACAAGACCACACAAGATCCCACTCAGCTAGTTTGGCTAGCTTGACCATTCCATTAAAATCTTACAAACTTTGCTGTAGAAACTGCATCCTCTGTTCATCATTAAGCTATAAGGAGCTTAATTAATCAATGATTTCCGCTTGTCAGCATGAGTATGTTTTAAGAATTGAAACGTCCTTAAATCATGTCATTGGATACTCAGATTTACTGCACTGATTTATTTACCTTTATTATTAACAGTGTTGCCTAAAAAGCCCTGAAGCTGAAATGTAATTGGTAAGCTGTGTATGCCTGTTAGACGAAATGCAGATGGATGTATTCTTGGCTGCACAAATGAAACATAGCGATGCCCTGAACCATTTTGGATTTAACTATGGAAAAGATGATTATTCAGCTACTTTTTTGAATTACTGGTTGACGAGTTCATTAAAAAAATTGTTCAAAAATTAATTCACGTTCACCTGATGTTTTGCATATGCTATAATTTCAATTCCAAGCCATCTTCGCATACCTCCAAGATCCCAGGTTAGCTAGTTACAGTGGTTGTTCTACCAAAGAACGGCTAAAGAAGAGTCAAGTTAATGTTCTGGAATGGCCAAGTCAAAGTCCTGACCTTAATCCAATAGAAATGTTGTGGAAGAACCTGAAGCAAGCAGTTCATGTGAGAAAATCCACCAACATCCCAGAGCTGAAACTGTTCTGCACTGAGGAACGGGCTAAAATCCCTCCAAGGTCACACCAGATACTAAAAGCAAAGGTTCACATACTTTTCCCACTCACAGATATGTAATATTGGATCATTTTCCTCAATAAATAAATGACTAAGTATAATATTTTGTCTAATTTCGTTAATTGCTTTCTCTTCATCTACTTTTAGGACCTGTGTGAAAATCTGATGTTTTAGGTCATATTTATGCAGAAATATAGAAGACTCTAAGGTACAAGCTTTCAAGCACCACTGTACCTTGTATCCTTATCCTTATTCTCGCTCTTCAGTGCATGACAGATACTTCCTGCTTTGGCCTTCTCCCTGCCTGGACTCATCTAGAGCCCCATTTATGCTGTGATGCAATATTATGCAATACTATCAAGGTCTGCCCTGCGATGGACTGGCACCCTGTCCAGGGTGTACCCCTCCTTGCGCCCAATGCTCCCTGGGATAGGCTCCAGGTTCCCCGTGACTCTGAAAAGGATAAGCGGTATAGAAGATGGATGGATGGATTATCAAGGTCTAATTCCTCTAAACTGTATCTGCTATAGCAAGGGTCGGGAACCGAAGGCTCGCGAGCAATATATGGTTCTTTCAGCGATTGCCAATGACTCGATGGCGTCTTTTCTTTTTTAAACAATCACAAATCACAAAAGCTAGTAAATCGATTCAATTAAAAACCTAAATAGTTTAAAATATTACATAAAGCCCTGCGATGGACTGGCACCCTGTCCAGGGTGTACCCCGCCTTGTGCCCGATGCTCCCTGGGATAGGCTCCAGGTTCCCCCGTGACCCTGAAAAGGAGTAAGCGGTTGAAGATGGATGGATGGATGGATGGATAATTCATAATTAATGCCCGTTCTTCTTGTATACACCAACCAATCATGATATGGCACAACAAGCTCAAATTTCATTTGACAATGTGGAATAGAGCAGTAATCGGTTTAAAACTACATAGCCACTGTCTGTTTTCAGTCCTTTAACAAAGATGAAATGGCTAAGTAAAAAAAGACGACAAGTATTGTTCTTTCCAGTCCGAATGGACAGACGAATATGCATTTGTAGAAATCGCAGTAATGGTAGGTATTGAACAATTTACTCACTTACGTACTGCATTTTGTCTTGATTTACCATTTGATGAAGCTATCATAGTTGATTCGATAAAGTCCAAGTGCCACCTACAGGCCTATTAGGTGAAGTGTAAGCTGTTAGATAAAGAACCCACAAAACATGAAATGGCCTTTATTACATTACCACTTTTGATAATTATGCAAAAATCGAAAAGATAATATACAAGAAGAAGAAGCAGCATATCAAATACCACAAAAAAAAATACATTAAGATTTCTCTGGCTCAGACTCTTTTTCTACATTTTTATGACTTTTTTTTTTTTTTTTTGCTTTTATGGCTCTGCCAGATGAAAAGGATCCTGACCTCTGTGCTATAATGTCTTTACTATACTACTATATTGCTATACCGTATAAACAAAACATATAAAGGGAACAATTTCTCTGCTGGACAACTTTTCACATATACAACCACAAATACACACTTGCTAAACATGTGGATCTATACAAAAAGACTCTACAGCATGCAGATTACTCAAGCAGCACAAGCTTGAGAAGTTGGTGAAGTACTGTATTTTTCACTTTCACCCCACAGGTGAAACCATGTTTGATACTGCAAAGCAGAGAGCCCCCTATAATCTCGAATGACATTATGGAGAGATAATGAGTTGAATGTATTGAGAATGAGATCTAGGTTATACAGTAGCTCACCAATAGGCTACATACAGAACAGTAAATACACACACGCAGACAATATTGTGTAACATTTTCTATATGGCGACGTGATATTTTTTTCACTCAATCTTTAGCATTTGAACAGGTTGAAAAGATGACAGATTTTATTTATTAATTAATTTATTTATTTTTTATGTACTTCATACATGCTGTACTTCAAAAATCTGGGGATACCTTGCCATTTTTTGGTAAATTTACTACTCACCAAAGAAATTCTCAGGTACTCTATTATTAACATTTTGAAAAGCTAGGCATTCTCAAAACTTGACCAAAAGGTTGTGAGAACTGCCAGCACGTCACTGTTGGACTCTTGAGCAAACTGCTCGCTCGGCTACATTCTTGGATTGAATGAATTGTCTGCCATCAAGTAGCCAACACTAGACGTGGGGTTCCTCAATGGGTCTTGATAGTCTTTGATTCAAAATATTCCATATAATTAGAAGACTGGTCCGTGTACGTTGCATTCATTTTTCGTTTTATGGATGAAACAATATGTATTGTATCGTATTGTTTCATTCGAATTGAGCAATATTGCACGAGTAAGAATGCGGTTATACTGAATGGTGTAGGCCCGTAAGCTAATCACAGTTATGCAGACATTCAGTACGACAGCGAGTGCGATGTTGCTTTTATATTGAGTAACTGACATTTCGGACGCAATAAGGACGCAAAATGTTGGCGGAAATAGATCCCGAAGAAGCCACACTCACTTCCTAGCACGTCGGCTAGCAGGCTCTCTCATCTCACATCGATGAGGCAATGCTGAATTTCACTCTATCGAATATGCGTCATCTCGACACAGCACCGTATCGTATTGACTTAAAGTTTTCTGAATCGTTAGAGATGGGTGACGGTAAGCGAGGATGCCAGAATGGCTGAAAAAAAAATCCTCATATCGTTCATGAAGAGAGAATATGTATCCAGCGTACACAGGTCAACTTTGTCCACACTCAAATGTACATCAGTGGACATTTGACTTCAAGAATATTTGATTTCTAATACGTTCTCTGGTGAAACAGATAGAAACAATTAGACACCAGTTAATATGCTATTTTAAAAATTTCATTAAATTTAATTTCATTAAATAAATCAGTGAAAATCCCAAGAAATATAAGATAAAAATCAAATTTAAAAAAATGTTTCCTTGGGGGTTTGTTCCCCCCATTTTTAATTCCTCAGTGAAAAACGATTGAACGCAGCGTACAGGGACCAAGACTGCACCAAAATTCTGATTTCCGTCACCTTCTGAAACACAAACATCCTTTTTTTTTAATTCCCCCAGGATTTCTTTGAGATTTCATGCTTCAAATCTGATTTTATTGCACATCATGTAACTCCAGGCTTGAGGAGCCCTGATGTTCTACCAGGTACGAGGAGGACAGGTACAGCAGGTAAAGACAGACATGGGTGTGGAAAGATCTACCTGAGTTCCATCTGCTGATGATGAACAGGCTGACTGTGTCTTGTTCGAGGTAGGGTGAGAAAATGACTGCGGTCGGATTGAAAGAACAGAGAGGAGGAAAGGATGAGGAGAGATGGAAATTGGAGGTAGAGATGTGGAAAACTGGCCAGAGTGGTCCAGTTGAAAGAGAAATGGCTGACCGGGCTATCAAATCCACCAAATGACATTAAGAGATTAAGAGAGAGAAAGATTCGCATCACCCCCTTAGTAGAGCCAATGCAATATAATGCATTATAGCAGAGTTATAATACATTTCTATATATTGCAAAGATGCAAATTCATTTCTGCGACAGAATTAATCACTGAGCACTACATTCAAGTCGCTCTTTTGAAAATGCAGTTATATTTCAGTGATAGAAACAACATTTCAGACAGAAACAGTAATACAAAAACATATGAGCACATTTTTATGTAAATGTACCCTAAAGGATCCAATTATGAAATGTCCACATACACTTCTAGGTCTTCTAACAAAATGTACAAAACACACAGCCTTGAGGGTGGAAAAAGTGGTGGGAAAATATTAGTATCTTTATTCAGTGAGGACAGAAAACCTAATCAACAACATATATAAATAAATAATGACGTGAAATAGTTAGGTTTATAAATGTTCACACTCTCCTCAGTACCTTTCCTAGTTTCCCTGGTGGAAAAATAGCACTAAACTGCTGGGGTGGTTCCCACAAGGGTACATATTTTGTATCTTTATTATGTCATAATATTTCACCCGTCGACTTGGTGTAACTTTAAAAATTAAAAAAAAATAATTGAATTTATATAAAGTGGATGGTAATTCCCTTGAAGATCTTTAAGAGCACAACAAGCACTTAAATTAAAAATACAAACTAAATGTATGAAAAAAATGTACCCTTGATGGTACCACCCTTGCATCAAGGAATATATACTGCAGTGTGTAGCTAAAGCCTTACTCTAAAAGCAAATTGGAAGAACAATAGTAGCTACCTTTCCATGTATGTTATGCGAATTTCGGGACGTGACAATTAAAAAAAAAACAAACAAACAAAAAAAAAAAAACGCTTGCTGGAAACACGAGATGCAAATAAAATCTCCAAAACGCCATTGAAAACTTGCGTGCTCAATTGAGGTGGATAATTTCTTTAATTCGATAAAAAGACACGCATATAAACTACAGTGAAAACACATTTACAGAATAAATTCCTCGACGTGCAGCAAAAAAAATAAATACATAAATTCACGTGACTTTGCCTCAACAAATCGCGTAATTGGATAATTTGCTCCGAAAAGTAGAAGTGGAGAGCCTGTTGCGAAAGATTCCCCGAAAGTGACGATTTTGTTCTTTTGAACACATTGAATAGAAAAGGTGTTCTATTCGCAAATGTTTTGCGGGATATTCAGATTTTTCGCAGTTAAATTCGCAATTTTTATAGAATCATAGCGAGTAACCCTTAAGGTCTTCAATTATGTACATTTTAATTACAGAAAGGTTCTAAAGAAAAATACACACTGAAGCAGGAGTGGGGAAATTAGTGCACTAACAAGCTAGCAAACTAGCAAACGTGTCTGAAACCCACCCCTGCTGCGCTACGCACATTAGGCAAGGTGCAGTCTAGCTGTTGGTAGGAACAATTTTACTAGACAGGTTAATTAGCTTGAAACAGAAAAAAAATATATACATAAAAAATACAAATATAACTAGCAGCTAACTCTTCTGCTAGAATTTAAATACATTAGACAGACTCGAATAATATCTTTTTACGTGACTCAAAAACTCAACATCACACCTCATAGCCTAAATATTACTCAAAGACTCATTGCTGTTTTGTTTCACAGTTATTTGAATACTCGTGTATTTCTCTTTCATTTCTATTCATACACTCAACTAACTAGCTAGCTACTGTAGCTAACTTGCCAATTGAGTTAATTACATTAGCTACAACTACTACAGTACATTTCTCTGTGGCCAAAACATGGTCACGTACTCACTTGCTAATGAACCCTGTAAAGGTATAAAGGTGCTCTTTATACGAGAAACAAGGAAAAGTTAAGTTATATATTTTCTTGCAGGTTAAGACTGCTTTGGCACAGAGAAAAATATCAGTACAATCACACAAGCGTTTGGACGTTTTAAAGCATAGCAAAGGACAAGATCATTTTGAAGACAATACTGGCAGTGCAGGACGTAGTAGGAGTAGGATATTTAAACCCAAAGATGCCACAGCAACAATGAATGAAGGATAAGAGTATCATGTGACTTAAACAGCGTCCCCACCATAGTTAGCAAATGTTAGCATTTTGGGGTGGACAGATAGGGACGAGAAAGAGAAGTTAACATACCTCTGAGGAGGTGGAACGCTGGGTGATCGTGAACGTACTCGGTTTATGTCCACCGACCGTGAGCAGTGATTGGATGAGAGGACTTGTTCAGGCACAGAGAGGGTGGAGCTTTGGAGGTCCCGCCCATTTTGTCTGTAGTCTGCAGAGAGAATATGAGATAAAGTGTCGTGTCAGCGATAGTGTCTACCTAGTGTACGTTGTCGTGCTAACGAACAGAAGACATTTTGGGTATTTCGTGATTGATTTCGGCAGACTGCAAACTGTGCTCTGTGGACATTTCAATATTCTAGACAGGACATTCCTCCTATATCAGTAATCACATAAAACTCAGCACAAGGAGCTTGTCCCAAGCAACAAATGCTTCTGAACATGCTGTCAATAGACAACGCTAGGTCAGTGAAAATAACAGCCAAAAAGTATGAAAGTATGACAGCCAGGATGTTGTTCTTGACAATCAGCCACTATCGGTGATTATCAATGCAAAACACAAACATACTTCACGTACATCTGTATTTCTCCATGAACACTTGCCTCGATAATGTAGCTGGCTAATGCACTCCATTTAAAATACACTAGTTAACGTTATAAAGAACAAGCCAAGTAGCATAAAACGGCTGATTTAAATGACAACTATGTAAACTGGAAAAATACACACACACACAAAAAACAATTAATTAAAATGTACTGAGATGTCTCTGAATGATTATAATTAAGTATGTTACTCATTTCAGTATAGGTATGTCACATAAAGGTGGTTAGGACAGATGTAAGTGCAGATAAGAGCTTTAATGAAGATTTTAATATCCAGAAGGAAAGGCAAAAGACAAACAAAGGCAGGCAGTGGTCAGGCGATCAGGGAAAACAGGCTAGAGCATGTAAGGCAGAAATCAACGTCATAGGCAACGCAGAATCAAATCCAGAATAGACAAAACAATGGAACGGCTTGGTAACGTACGGAGACTATGGCAAACATCATGATAACCTTGTGAATGAGCAGTCTCTTAAGTAGTGTTGGGATTGGGAACAGGTGTGTGTGATTAGTCCTAGGGAGAAGGTAAGGGGTCTGTGTGTTCCATTGGGAGTTGTAGTTGTCGGCCACGTTTGTAGTGCATTCTGGGAAATGGAGTCATATAGCTAGTATATGACAGATGACGAATATAATCAACTGAATTAAGCTGATTCCAACAAATGACCTTATAACGTGTGATCTCAGCTACTAGAACCACGTTTGCTTTTTATTTTGTCTCGTGTCTCTTTTTTCTTCCTTTCTGTTAATCCTATAAAGAATCTAACTTCAGTCTATACCAGAAGTAATCAGTGAAATAACCTTTGGCCTTTCCCAACTCAAAGCATAATAATGATGGCGAGGGTGCGTGCGAACTCAAGTGGAAAGAGTTCATTATCCAGCCATCGGCTATAGCTAAAGGCTAACGGCTGCCATGACTGAAGTTGACTGCTATCCAATGGAGTGTGACACACGTTAAATAGGCAGAGGCGTAACAGCGGATTTAAAACAACGTTTGAGAAGAACGATTTTTCCCCCCATTGCAGTGGTTTTCTATTTCTCTTGCTTTTTTAAGATGATTTTCAGGACAAACAAAGTCAGGAATAACATAACAGACAATTCGATATTATTTTCATTCTTTTAATGCAGTTTGACATGGTTTTGAATCAATGCATCAGGAAAATCATTAATTGCCTGCTAGAAATCAGGATTTTGTGATTTTGCGTTAACAGTAACTCCACAATATTCGGAGGAGTTCGCAAATTTTCAAAATTATTTGCAGATTTTCCGCAGATTTGGGCCGAGACACGTAACGTGACGTCATCACAACGCGCATTCAGTCAAAGCCCTCTTCCGAGCCATGTGCGTCGGACACGAGTACAGCTAAAACGGCGCATTTACCAAAAAACATCATCGCAAAACAATTTTGTGCAATTGCAATTTCGCCAATTTTTTTTTTTTTTTTAAAAAGCTACGTTTGAAAAAAGACGCAACAAAAAACCTCATAAAAGATCAGGTACGGACTGCGAAATCACTATATCACAATAGTTGTCTCTCTCTAGCTCTCATTTACACACACACACACACACACACACACACACACACACACACCTCTGCATCACACTGCATTTCTGGCTGATTCCAGCAAAGATGAAAACAAGCCAGCAATTCAATGAGAGACAAAGCTGTTCTGAACAGTAATCGACTCATGCAGGGGGGAAGCAGCGAATCAGCATTTATAAACGAGGAAGAGGAAAAGAGCGAGAATAAGCACAAGATAGAGAAAGTAAGAGAACAAAGACAAAGGAAATGCGGACAGCTGTACCTAAGAAGCAACTAAGGGATGGATGAGAATTTAAAAGACGTGTTTGTGTGTGTTTGTGTGTGTGTGTGTGTGTGTGTGTGTGTGTGTGCCTGAGACCACACAGCAACATCATCTTTCAGCCCAAAGCAACAAAAGTGGCAGATTCAGAGCTGTAAAACTCATGAACTGCCCCATCATGCATCACTTCACAGCTCTGATGTTCTGAACCAAAATGAACGATGATTTTCAATACCGCATGAAGTAGAAAACACACATTCTTACCCTCAACGAAACACTAAATACATGCACACGCTACATTCTACACTACAAACTGCAACTACAATGTGCCGAACGGGTTGAAACCAAACCAAAAAAGGAATCAAATGTCCCAAAGGAATCAATCACTCTGATTCATTCTCAGCAAACACACTAACAGGTCACTAACAGGTCACTAACAGGTCTGAGAGCGCCCTTTCCACAGTACAGTGCTACAGTTTATAGCACAGATGCCACTGAGAACACTGACAGCTGAAATAAAATCAGGATGTGTAGGAAAATGTGCGGTGTTTTTGTGGTGTGATCACCTGAAACGACTCCCACACCGTCCTCACAGTCATAATCGGAGATCTCGCTGTCGCTGATCCTGTGAGATCCTACACGAGAGCAGAAAAAAAAATATATATAGATTGTATATTATGTGTGTATATATATATATATATATATATATATATACACAAATCTATTATTATATTACACTGCCTGCAGCATGATTTTAAATCTCTTTTGGTATTATGGTGTGAGGTTTCAAAAATAAAGAGGAAATGCTAATTAAATTAGCTAAACTATTAGACTAAGTATTAGAGATGAAGACATTTACAGTAGGGTCCTAGTCTTTCCCCCCTAGAACATAAAACAAAAGTAGCACAAAATATCACATTTTCACAAAAATACAATAACTGTCGTCAAAACGGTTGCTAATGCTACCAAACAAGTTAGGATTAGGAAAGGACTTTTCTGCGTCCTTTAACATTAGCAAATTGAACCATACAGCATGTAGTGCATCTTAATGAATTTTCTTCTATAATCGCCTATGAAGGTGAGGAGGAAAAACTTTAATTGCTGTCCAATCGACTGGTTCTGACAGTTTCTTCTAATTTTTCTTAGTTGAGGATTTCACCGATACCGATAACCAAGTTGGGCGGTACCTGCCGATAATCAACCGATATGGAATGACTAGTCCATTGGTGGATTTGCCAGTGTGCTTAGGATCATTATCCTGTTGAAGGTTCCACTTTCAGTTCAACTTCAACTTCTAGACAGATGGCCTCACATTATCTTCAAGCACTCTTTGATATGATGCAGAATTCATAGTTGAATCAATGAATGCAAGCTGTCCAGTGTCTGAGACAGTGAAGCAACCTCAAACCATTACATTTCCACCACTGTGCTTCACAGTTGGTATGAGGTGCATCCCCTGACAAGCTCTCAAAAAGCCGATAAAATTTTGAGGTTCTTGGAGACTTCTTTTTGCATTAGCTGGTCTGCTTTTGGGCTGAATTTGCTGGAACAACCAGCCCTGGACAAATTGTCAGCCATTTGAAATCTATGCCATTTGGAGATGATTTTCCTTACAACGGAATGAAGTATTTAAAATAATTTGGAAATCTTTTTAAATCCCTTGCCAAACTCATAAGCATCCACAACCTTTTTTCTGAAGGCCATACAGAACTCTTTAGATCTTGGTATGGTGACACCACACACCTCAATAACAAAGGGAACACCAGACACTAGATATGAGAGGGGTATAAATAAGAAAGGTTCCACCTGCGCTCCCTAAAGCAGGTTCTAATCACTCAGTACGTTTACATGGACAAAAATAATCCACTCTTAATCTAATTAAGACCATACTTTGATTAAAAAAACTACCATGTAAACACCAACCTTAATCTAATTAAGGTCATAACCTAACCTAATCGAATTAAAACGTGTGGAGTACTCCTGTTTTAGTCGCATTATGGACGTGTATTACAGACATGTAAACACCTTAACCACATTATGAACGTCGTGTGAAAGTGTTCACCGCATTTTGCGACAGGACACGATCACACACGGCAGTTTTACGTTTTACGGCAAACAATAGAGTTCGGCTGTGTCCCAAACCGCATACTTAACTACTATAGGCCTGTAGTGGGGGAAAATACATGTATCTCGGCTACTATATAGACGATAAGTACGTGATTTGGGACACACCTACGGCTTTAAGAAGTTGTCTATACGGCTTCAAGTAGTTGCCTATTAGCACGTACAGCCTGACAAATAATTAATTGCACTTAAAGCATTCGTAAAAAAAAAATAAATAAAAACATACCATAACAAAGACGAACTATATGTTGATACGTGAAATTCTGGAGGGACAGCGTAGCGCGGTGACGTAATGACGCGGGCTGTTAATCTAATTATGTTCTATAACCTGTAAAACAGGTACATGACAGGAGTATTCTAAAAGCAACTCATGTAAACACCTTAATCACATTATTATCTTACTCAGAGTAAGGACAATAATTAGATTACTACTGTCCATATAAACGTAGTCACTGACAGCCAATCTTGAACACCTGATTCTAATTTTATGGATTTGAAGGTATGATAAACGTATGGGTGTACTTACTTATTCCACATGACTGAGCTGTTTTTTGTTCATTGAGATGTGAACAGAGCAATTGGACACTCAAGCTTTTACAGCAATACCAGGTGAACAACACTTCTCTCTGTTTCTCAGACTCAGAATCTGTTTTAGCACTCCTTTTTTTAGATCAGTCGGATTTCGCACGTACATGCATGCTGTTTTTTTTTTCTTGGTAGAAGGATGGAAGAGCAGTCAAGAGCAGTCAGAGAAAGCGAAAGGATGCTAACGTTCTACAGAGTGCGAACGCTGATTAAAGCTATGTTCAAAAACGTAATCTCCACCGGTAAAAAACCATCAGGAGCAATTTAAAAAAAGGAAAAAGGATGGGATTCGAGGGTTGAGTTATTAAGGAAAATGATGGCACGGCATTTTCTCTGGACAGCCAAACACTGCAAGTTAATAACATAAAAGAAGAGCTTTCTTGTTAGTCTGTTGGGTGTTTGAATGGATTCAAATTAGTCACGATGGAGCTGACAACAAGAGAAAAGTCGAGTGTTTATTTTATTGGTAACACTTTACAATTACAGTACATGAATTATCTGGCACTAAATATGAACTCATTTTGAGAGAAGGCATGTACTAATCACAAACTAATAAAGCCCTTACATTAACTACACCATGAGTGTTATAAATTCATGTGTGAATAACAACCAGATATTAACACGTAGGGGTAAACTAAATAGAACACTGATTTTAAATGTTAATAGATGATAGCGTCTGCTAAATGAATAAATGTTAATGTATTCATTTCACCGTTGTGGGCAATGGAACAGTGCCTCGGGCCCGATCCACCCAGAGCACGTACTAGTACTACGGTGGGATTTGAAGAGCAAGGGATGGAGCGTGATACAAAATGAGTTGAGATGAAATGATTGGTGTTTATTATTAGTGCGCCTTTCTATGGACGATCAGTGTAAATTATGAAAGTACTCCAGCGCCGTTCCAATGATGTTTGATGTACGTAGCTGCATATGGCAAACTGTATAAACGATTAGAAATTATGCTTTCTTATAGAGCATGGTTGATTTAGTTTTTCCCCTACGTGTTAATTAAGGGCGGCTGTGGCTCAGTGGGTAGAGCGGGTTGTCCACTAATCCACTAATCGTAGGGTTGGAGGTTCGAATCCCGGCCCGGGTGATCCCATGCCGAAGTGTCCTTGGGCAAGACACTGAACCCTAAGTTGCCCCCGATGGCAAGCTAGCACCTTGCATGCAGCTCTGCTTTGGATAAAAGCGTCTGCTAAATGAATAAATGTAATTAATATATTAACTAACAAAGGTGGACGTTATTCACTTATGAATTCATAAGACTCCTGCTGTAGTTAAGGTTAGCTCATGATTAGTCCGTGATTACGACATACCTTAACTCATCATTAGTTCATATTTAAGTACGTATTCATTCAGTGTGTGGTTATTCATGCACTGTTATTGTACATGAAGTGTTACCATTTTATTTAGTGTTTTTTTTTTTCTTCACAAGGAAGAGTGGTGGGGATTTACAAGGAAGAGTACAAGGAAGAGTGGTGGGGATTTACAGCTGCTGAACACAATGAAATGGACATGCAGTGATTTTAATTTTTTTTTTTACCTGAATTGTACGAATACGAGCCGTGAGCTGCGAAGACAACGAAGTCAAGAAAAGGATCACACAAGAGCGATCGGCCAGCTGGTTCACACTGCTTCACGGCAAACATGATTTGTTTCAGAAGTACATGCCCTTAATAAAATGTCCTGTAGCAACAGGTTTCCAGAAGAACAAGCCAACTGTGTAGCTCTAAAACTAGTTTCAAATGAACGGTGGAAAACAGAAACCTTCACCCTGGGGATCTTGCACTATAATCTTTATAATTACTGCATCGTCGATTTTAAAATGGCGTCTATGATTTATTATATAACGAACATCTGAGTGGATAGGTTGATGCGTCCAATATACATGACGTGAATGTCGTACTGACAGGATGTAGGTATGTAGACATGAATGAGATATAATGTTAAAGGCGTACTCTGTAGTCTGCGAGTCGGGCTCTCTCCATGCATCGTTCTCCTTTGAACGTAGGGGGAACTCTTGGGCAGAGGCATCGAAGAGACGTCATGCATTTGCAGCTTGTACCAGTGCGGCTCGTCGTCCATCAGGGCTGTCTCCAGCTCGATCAGAATCTGAAAGGAAACACCAAAAGATTCAAACGCTGCAACAGCTGTACAGCTGCGATGAGTTTTAGTGCATGTAAAGAGTGACAAAGGAAAAACTGAGGTGTTGGACCATCATGAGTCACCACTACAGCTTCAATGAGCCTTGGCATAGATGCTATAATTCAGCTAATTACCTTTATGTATATTAGGTGTGTACGGAATCTGTGCTGCTATCTATCCATCCATCCATTTTTCATACCGAATATCGTACACAGGGTCAATGGGGAGCTTGGAGCCTATCCCAGGGGACTTGGGGCACAAGGCGGGGGACACCCTGGATGGGGTCCCAACCCATCGTATGACACAATCGCACACACTACGGACACTTTGGAAATGCTAGTCAGTCTTCAATACATGTCTTTGGACTGGGGAGGAACCGGAGCACCTAGAGGAAACCCCGCGATACACGGGGAGAATGTGCAAACTAAATACACACATGGTGGAGGCGGGATTCAAACCCCCAACCCCGGAGGTGTGAGGCAAACGTGTTAACCACTAAGCCGCCGTGCCCCAAATCTGAGCTGATAATTTTTGTTCATTAATTTTAACTAGCAATATTGTGAAAATTGACAGCTTGTCTAGACACACTGTTGCATGTTTGTACCTCTCCGAGGAATTCGCTCTCCTCCTCACGGACTCGCGCCTGGTCCCACAGCGTAATCTCCAGCATGCGCTCACGAAACTCACGTCGATGCACTGGCGAGTACATGAACGTCTGGTTCCATTTGGGCTCTAAAGACTTCTTTACCGTTTTAGTTCTCCTCTTGCTTTTGTCACTGGAGGAACAATAATTCAAACTGCTTTTATTTACCACCATTGGTAGAATGGAAGCCGGGAACACCAAAAGCCTCTCCAGACTCAAGTCTGACTTCCTATGCTTCAGAAATCTGGTTTTTAGCATCAGAATTACAAAGCTATTAAAATCACTTTTATAAAATAAAGGTTTTGTTTTGAAGATAACACTTGGTTTCTTTTTATCTTTCTTGATATGTTGAATCTATACTCATACTGAAAGGGAAAGCAAAATCGACCAAATGGTGCTGCAATAAAGCAAGATTTAACGTCCCAATACGCTCCCTCTACCCTTACCTTCGGTCTGGGAGGAAGTAGATTTTGACATAGGGGTTCCTTGGTCGTCCGTCATCTCGTGACGGCAGGTCCTTGGCTCCCAGGATGGTGACAATGAGCTGGTGGCCCACTTTATCATACCAGAGTTTAACCTGATCAAAGATCAAGACTTCGCTGGAGTCATTGCTTTCTTAATAGTGCCTATAATATACACTATATACATGCATGTCTGGTCACTAAGATGTGATGAATGTGAAGAAATTATGTCTGAATAAATTTAACACTAAACAGTTTAATGGTATAAATTGCTTACTAAACAGTGAAATGGTATAAAAATCCATAATTCAATCTATATTACCTATAATATATCACTTTTTTTTGGTATAGCACGGTACAGACGCACACAGTTTGATAGATACTATAGGGTTTACATGCTATGATTTAAGTATGAATCAGTAACTATACTGGTGTAGTGGAAATTGAAAATATAATGATTTCAAGTGTTCTTATATATATTCTTAGATATATCGCTTAGTTGCTATTTATGCTAGGTGCATATATGTGTAATGAGCAGATTCACAGGCAAGGGAATGAGCATACAACAGAAATAGATTTCTCATGCAGTAGACAAACACACAGAGGTCAGGCAAGAGAGTGGCGAAGAAAAAAAACAAGAAAACAAAACATACACACAAAGATTTCAATCATATCAAGATTTCGCTCTACAAGCGGGAAGTGTTTTAATCATTTGTAGGGAAAAAAAAGCCTAATCAGAGGAGCACATGAAGCCATAAATGAAGGGAATTTCACCAAATTAACGACTGCACCACTGATTATGATATTATTAAAACATATTCAAAGTGAAGAGACAGTTGATTTTTGACAGAGTCTGAAAATATAGTCTAGTCCATATGTGACACTATGAAGTGACTAAATAGCTTGGTTATGTTTTTATGCTGAACACTCAGAGTGCACAGCTTATGCTTAAGAAAGTAAAAAGTCAAATATAATTCATACTGATGGAGGCCGGTGTAGTTATGTCAGGTATAACGACGCAGCTAGAGTATGCTAATTGGCCACAAAGGCCCCAAATGTGCATTCCTTTGTTGCATTTTCTTGGTTTTTATCTTCTGTTCTGCATTTTCTTGGCTTGGCTCATATAAACACACTTTTCCCACAGCACTGCTGAATTCTTGATCATGTTTGATCAGAAGATGTTGATGGATGTTCTATAACAGTGCCAGCTATTTCAAATCACAGTAGTAGTAGTAGTAGTAATAATAATAATAATAATAATAATAATAATAATAATAATAATAATAATAATAATAAAATTCTTGATGTTGATATGGTGAATTGTATCTGTAAGTAAAAAAGGGTTATTTGGCATTTTTGCTTCTCACAGTTACCCCCAAGTTCTCAGGGTTCATCAATCTGGAAATTCCAATCAGCCTACAGCGCATGTCTTTGGATTGGGGGAGGAATGATGAGTACTCGGAGGAAACCCCTGAAGCACAGGGAGAACACACAAACTCTGTGCACACAGGGTGGAGGCAGGATTCGAGCCCCAAAAATGTGAGGCAAACGTGCTAAGCACTAAGCCACAATGCCCCCTCGTATTTTTCTTAACACTCCGAATTTATTATGTTTTAAGAATCCTCATTTAAGCATCACTGTTTAATCTTAATACAGCATAATTTGCTAGAAAAATGTGCCGTGGGATATAGCTCTGTGCTCTGACCAGAATGTTGTAAGCTCAAATCTGAGAAGTATCAGAGAGCCACTGTGCAGTTCTATCAACTGCTCAAGTCGAACGCTTGGATTGGATTCAGCATCACTTCTTAAATCAACTTGGATAAAAGCCATATATAGTGGGGGGGGGGGGA